>PGFW01003065.1:13938-25342 GCA_003123925.1 Haematobia irritans
AGGTACATATATATATATAAATCTATATATTATAAATATTTATAAAAAAAACTGAAACATATTTACAATTATACTCTAAACGATTTACACTGACGACCTTAAGTAATGAAACACTTGTATTCATTAATTAATTCATGCATTTATATGGTTTTTTTCTGTTTTTTTTTTTTATTCGAAATATATTTTTGTTTACATCCTTTGTTTTTCTCTTCTTTTGTCTTTGTTTTTGTTTCTTTTTTATCATCGTCACATTTGGCAATTATTTTTATTGTCTTTTTTCTTTTTTTTTTTTTGTAACAATTAAGGGATAAAAAAAGAATGAAAATTAATTGAAAAGTAAATATTTATACATGGTAAGTAAGAGGGAAGACCGATAATAGGAAATGAGGGGGATGTTAATTTATTTATTAACAAAACTAAATGATTTACTTTAAAAACTTAAAATTAATGACATTGTGAGATTTCTCATAAATTTAGATGGGAGATTGAATCTAGCAGGTTAAATAACACACAAAAATAAGCATGGTCTTGGCAATATTATACACTGAAAAAATATTTGGGGACTTCAACGACTTTATTGACTCAATTCATTATTAATTGAAACTAAAAATGTAATCCCGCGAATGGTTATACAAATTTAAATACTCAGCAAAAATTCTGCAAATTCGAATTTATTCTGAAAAATGCGTGGCATAAAGGACAAGAAGTTCTTTTGAGGATATGCAAGTAATGACTTAGAGAGAACTTCCAATTTTTTGCTGGTTAATTATTTGATCCACATAATGTTTATGGGTTTTTACTGATTATTGAAATTGGAAAAATATGTCATCAAACATTAATTGATTCTAATTTTATTGTAATTAAATAAAAATTCAATTACAGTGAATCCCCTCAACCTTGGACAACTTTCGTGAGACGCTTTATTATCGAATTAAAATTAACCCCTCATACATATATGGACACCTCCCAAATATTAAGAGTGCGTGGCCATTTCTGAGAGGTTCCACTAAACATCAATTAATTCAAGCAATAAAAATTTTAAGTGAATCAATTAAATTGTTAATTGTCATCGATGCAAGCAATTTCAATTAAAATTTTAATAATTTTGTGGAAAAAAAATATTTTTTCTGTGTATTGAAAAAATTAACTGCCAAAATAATTTAGAACCCTCCTACTACTTCTACACTTTCAAACCCATGAATATTGTGAATAATTAAAATAAAATTACCTTGAATCCTTCGCCATTGTAATTTAGCTGAATTTGGAATAATTTTAATTTGAAATTCTTTGTAATTTAGCTAGAAAATGAGGTGTGAGGAAGGCAAAAGAATTCGATTGATTGAATACCAGGAACGGGGTAAGCAGGACGAAAGGAAGGGAAGATCATTATCATATCTCTTGTGGAATTTGTTTGACGTGTTTGTTTTTTTCTGTTTTTTTTTTTCCTTATCATTTTGTATAATTCGCTGTAAATATAATTATGCTAAACATTTGATTCTTTTGTGTGAGTTAATTTATTTTTCACTTCTCGCTCTGTCAGTCGTCATCATCTAAATTTTGGGCGGGAGGTTTGCAAAACTCCCTCTATAAATGAACATTGGCAACATTTGCTTACAACTTTTCTCGTTCTTTTTTATCTTAAATGCTAATTTTGTTGGTTTTATGTGTTTTTTTATATTTCTTTTTGTAAATAGAGATAAAATGGTTTCAACAGGAAAAATGCGAATTTGGTTGTAATGGAAGGATGGAGGGCAGGATGTTAGGGTTTCGGACTCCAAAAAGAGGAGTCTCAGATGTAAGGGAAACTTGGAAATTCTTATCAATTGCCTGATAAACAGTTCTTGGTATACATATGTATATGAAGAAAGGGAGATGGAAAAAAAGGTAATGGAGGGGGAGGGGGAGTAAATGACTAACCATAAGTTATATTTAATTTTTTTATTTCTTGATGTTAATAAAATGCTAAAAAGTTATACTAGAGAAGAAATGATTTATGAACTATAACTATGCATGCTCTGATGCTAAATATAATAATCGTCATTGTCATAGTCCAAAAGACCATTGGCCACAGAATTTCCTTGCCACACATATACTGGGGAAAGACCTCGGCGATAGAAAGTTATCTTGAAATTGTATGGCCAATAAGGCCCAATGGAGTATGCATGTGTGTTTGTTGATTTCTATGTATGTGTGTGGGTAAGTGTAAAATATAAAACTACAGGGTGAAAATAAACCTGCTATCATGTTTGCCAGCAGCATGTTGTGCGGGTAACCCTTGAAAATGTTGGCCTACAATCTCGCTCACTCTCACATTTGATGATTGATGAGTCTCTGATGCCATGCCATTTGCGGGCCTTTGTATCTCTGAGTGTGTGTGTGTTTGTGACGGAGTGTTGGCTGCCTCTAAAGTGATGCTTATGACGCCCTTTTTTGTGTGTATGTTTGTTTTTGTTTTTTTTTTTTTGGATGCTGCTTGCATGCCTTGAGACATTTGATGGGGGCCCTTTGTTTTGGGTTTGTTGATGCGAGAATGGATGATGCCGGTTCTGCCACAAACACTTGAGCAGGTATTTTCAATATCACAGCCTTTAAGCACAAACTTGGAATTATTTTCTTCCAAATGTTCGCTATATGGAAAAGCAAACAAATATGACATTTTTGCCTAGGCGATTAGGCTGACTGTCACCTGGGGATTGGGGGCCATACCACAATCGCTTTTTCTATTTAGTTGACTTGGGGTTAATTCGTTCTGTTTGTACCACTTTGTAATTGATTCGATTTCAAAATTTTTTTGATTCGTTTTCTTTGTTTGTTTGTTGGGTTTGTTGTTGTTATTTTCGTCAGTCTACTTAATCTGAGTTAGAAGCTCTATGAGTTTCCACCATTGGTATGAGAGTGTGCTGTCGCGGGCCATTTTGCGTTGACACTACTGCTGCCTCAGCCGTTGTGATGCTTCAGTAGGCCTAGAGTAGCCACGCTTTAGTACAAGGAACATTCAAAATGCAAAAAAAAGAAAGGAGGGAAGGCGATTTAAACGCGTATACTCACCACTGGTGGATACGAGATGTACTTGTCGCTCATATTAAAATACGAGCCATCCGGTGGTGGGGCTGGCGATGGCGATGATATGTAACTGCCCTTGATGACCAGTGACGAGGCGGGCGAGGGTGATGGTATATACATGCCATTCGATATTAGCATGTGATCATCTTTGGAACGCTGACTCTGGTCGGGCATACCCGAGCGATTACTGTGGCGCTTGGGATTGGGCAGGGTTCGCGTGAAATCCGGATTGCACATGTATGGTGGGGTACACATCGAGCTTTCCTGATATTTGGGTGGATAGGCTGTGGACTGTATGATGTCGACATTCTCCACCAGATATGTGGAAGTGGCCTGTTTCTGGACATCAGCCTGCAGAGCAGAAATGGGCAACTGTGTAAAATTAATTTACGAGAATTATGGGTTAGTCCAAGCATATGAAAGTTATTTTATTTTCATGTCAATTGAGTAATGCTGAATGATGATTGCGAAAAACAAAGATTGACGTACCTTATAGACGGACTGATTATCTTCTTTTGAGTAGGCATCATCATTGGGTGCTTCCGTTTCAGCAGAGCTCTTATTCTGGCGCCTTATCACAAACCAAGCTACCAAGGCAGCATTCAAGACCAACAAAACCATAGCGGCAGAGGTAATGCCTATGATCATCATATTGGGCATTTCATCTTTCTCATTCAATTCCGCCGAATAGGGCTGGGAGCCTAAAAATCATACAAACAAAGAAAAATTCCCCATGAAAGCAAGGACTCATTGAAGCCCTAGATGATGGAAATTACCTTTAGTTAAAGTCAATTTAATGTCCGGCAGGAATTTACTTCCTCCCGCTTCATTGGCTGCCATTACCGAGAATACATAGGTACTACCCGATTTTAGACCGTCTATGCTTATATTCAAACTCCCTGGCTTAGCATCAATATGCCGATATTTGTCCTCACTGTGGACCTTATAGCGTAGGCGATAGTAAACCGGTAGACCTCCATCGAAACCAGGCACCCAGGCCAAGTCCACCCCGGTATCCGTAACATTATTCACCAACAATTCCAAGGGTGTATCGGGTCTAGTGGGTTTTGTGAACTCCAACGATGCACTGGCCTGGCCATGCGTATTGCGAGCCACACACTCATATTGGCCATAATCATCGGCCGATGTGTTCTCAATTACCAAAGTGGATTCATGTGTCAAAGCATCAAGTTTACGTTCCAAAGCCTTGAATTTATTGCGACGCATTTTCAAGTCTTTGCCATTGCGACGCCAAACAAAACTTGGCTGTGGTGCTGCCAAAGCTTTGCACACCAAACGACCACGTTCACCCATGCGAGCAGCAAAACGAACATGGGCAGGTGAATGATCCAATTCAGGAGCAGCTGAAAGATAATTGCATTGAACAAAATTTATAGTTGGGCCACATTACAAGTATCAGTGCTAAACTTACATTGGACAACGAGTAAAACATCCTTTTGGGCAGGTGGTCCACGCTGGTTGTCCACCACACAAGTAAAATTGCCAATGTCAGAACGTTGAACATGACTGATGTGCAAATAGGAAGTGCCATTGTCATAGGTGATGGTGGTTCTTTGGGCCATGTCATAACCAGCTCTGATCCAAGTCACATGTTCGGCGGCCAAAGGTCTAGCCATTATAGAGCAAGCCAATACAGCATCATCACCCTCAGCAAAACTGGAGCCATCGGTCACCGATTCAATAGAGGGAGGATCTGCAAATTCACACCACTGCTGCTTAGTATCCAAAGCAAATGCTCGTCAAAATCTTTAATACTTACATTCCACCATTACATGGATTTCCATAATGGCGGTGCCTTGAGAATTCATGGCTTCACAGATGTAATTGCCAGCATCGTTCCTAGAGAGTTTACTAATATTCAAGGTAGCTCCATCCGAGATAATCCTTTGACCTGGGGCATTGCTCATAATGGGCAAACCATCTTTAGTCCAGGTGTAGGTCATGCTCATGGGATTGCCACTGGCATGTAATTCAATACGCAGGGGTTCTCCTTCGACACCCATATATGAAGTCATTTGGGGATTTTCAAATTTAGGAGGATCTATTGAATGGAAATCCAAATTTTACAAAGTTCCCCTTGGGAGCCTAATGCTCAATTTTAACTTACACAGAATATCCAAATTGACAGTCTCGTGGACACTTCTCTGTAGGACTTCATTTATAGACTGACATGTATAGGTGATGCCATCCAAATCCTGTGTGATATTCACATATACCTCCAATGTCGATACTGAACCTCCCCAAAGGCCTGGTTTGGTTGATAGATTAACACCCTCTACGGGTATGCCATCCTTCCACCAGGACACCTTGGCTGGGGGATTACTCGAACTAGAATCGCATATCAATTTGGCTCTTATACCAGGGACCAGATTCTTAGGCTCCACAGATATTTTAACAGTTTCCGGAGGGACTAGAAATCATAAAATGCCAATCCATTAAAACCCCATTTGCCTCCAGAATAGAAAAGAACCCAATCATACTTACAATGGACATTCAATGTTTTTGTGGCAAACAAGGGAATCTCTATGGCAGGACTTTGAATCTCACATTTGTAAATGGCATTGTTGTCGGTGGCATTTACCAAAATTGTTAGCTCTGAAGTTACCTTGGAGTCCTGAACCTTTGCTTGGGTATTTAATTTCTTATCATTTTTGTACCAAGTCATGGTTGGGGGAGGATTGCCACCGGAAGAAGAACATTGCAATTTCTTAACAGAACCCGAAGTAATGACATCACCATCATTGTAACCCGTCAGAAGGGGTGGTGAGGGTGGATCTGTTGTTTTGTTGAAATCAAAAACAACGCAAAAACATATAAAGCGAGAGGGGGAGAGAGGGAGAGCAGAAGGAAACATTCCATAAATTATGTTTTCGATTCACTTTTCAATTAACGAGTCTCAAGACGATGAACAACTTACACAAGACATTGACACTGTGGGAACCCACCACATTTTGTGTCAGTTCCACATTGAGAGCATGACACACTACCACAAATGTGCGCGAATTGGAGTCAATTGTTATGGAGACATTGGATGTGGAAAACCAACCACCTTCAACACTTTTCTGTGACTTGTACGAAGAATTGCTCAGCGGGCGGCCATTGAGAGACCAACTAATGCGGGCCGGTGGATTTGAGGGTGCTGTGAGACAAGTCAATTGTACCACATCCCCCACCTTGGCTTCTGTGGCTCCACTGATGGTCACTTCCTTGGGGGCAACTTAATTATAGAGATGAAACGAAAGAAAAACATTTCAATTAGTTTGCAGTCCAGCAAGCATTTGGTCAATTTGTGGTGCTTACACAAAACCGTAAGATTGAGTTCGGCCTTGAAGGCTGTATTAGAGAGAATATTCTTGGCCTCGCATACCAAATGGGCACCATTGTCCGAGGCATCGGCCATAAAGCTATAGGTATTTTCCGATAAACGTCCCGAAGTTCTAAAAATTATCACAATTTGAGGTTTCTCGTTACATCCTTGCACATCTTCCACATTCTTACCTTTGGGGTGAATTGATGACTTGACCATTTTTATACCAAACCAATTGGGCAGGAGGATTACCTCCACGACTACGACAAGCAATTTTAACATTTTGTCCCCTACGCAAAGTTTCGCCTTGGACATATCCTTCAAAGAATGGGGGTCCAGGAGGATCTAAAAATACTCTCACCATTAGCAAACCGTAACCCTAGGGCTTTGGCTTAAAATCAGAAAAAAACTTACATAATACCGACAGTTGAATACCCGAACGCATGGGTACATCTGGAGGCAAGGCTTTGTGTTTGGCCTCACAGGAGAAATCTTTGTAATCATCATCCGCCTTTGGTTGTATGGTAATAATGGAGACGGTGGTAAAACGTTTGGGGGCAGTTTCAGTTATTTCGACACGGGGCTTAACTGATTAGTTTCAAAGGATTTTTTTAATTAGGGAAATGGGTCAATGATGCTTACGCTAAGAAAACTTTGTACTTACCTCCTGTCACAGGTACATTATTGCTATTCCATATTAAATTTGCTGCAGGATTGGCATTTTCTGCAATACACTTCAAGGTCAAATTCTGTCTCTCCACCACCTCCACTTTGGTATTGGGTGCATAGCCATCAATGGATATCGAACTGGGCGCCGCGACTATACTCAATTTGGCATTTGCCCTAATTGCTGGATTACCAGCAGCTGGTCCCACCTGACACTGATATTCGGCATCGTCTTCCAATGAGGCATTTTTAATTTGGAGATTGTAAACACCATTTGTGGCATCCACCAAAACCGAGTAACGTGGAAAGCCATGAATCACAGCCGAAAAGCCCAAGGCGAAACCATCTTTTGTCCATTGGACTTGACCGGCCCGATTGGCTACTTCACAACGCATAAGTGTGTCGGTACCCTCCAAGATCTGTAAGTCGTGGGGGGTAACACGAAACTTTTGTATTGGCGTCGTAGATTGTGCCACGGTGGTCGCTGTAATCACTGGAAAGTTGGAGAAAGACAAAAACAAAAGACAATGGTTAATTTAGTCATTTCGTAAGAGAAGAGGGTTTGATGGGATTTTATTCGTTGTGTTTTTGTTCAAGTCCATTTCTAGGTCTTAAGATTTTTCATCATCATGCGTTCACACTAATACTCTGCCCACTTTGTAATGTAACATCATTGTCACCATGGTCCCTCCAACCCACAGAAAAAGATGACTGTCACAAAACACCCACATGAGAAAAACCTGACCGGTATCTGGTTTCTATGCTCCCTTTGTCTCCAGGTAACAAAAACAGAAAACCGATGGGTGTTTTGTGAACTAATTTTCAAGCGGCAAAGCCCAGCTACCAATGCATTGATTCCCGCCAAACTGCTAACAATCTTGTATTGGTTCTAAGACAATCATTCCCAACCTACATCATATCACATAGTACACAAGTCAGTCAGTCAGTCAGGCATTCCA
The DNA here is from genome assembly GCA_003123925.1 of Haematobia irritans. Classification (NCBI taxonomy): domain Eukaryota; kingdom Metazoa; phylum Arthropoda; class Insecta; order Diptera; family Muscidae; genus Haematobia; species Haematobia irritans. Next base: position 21,955 of record PGFW01003065.1, read on the forward strand.
TTTAATTCATTCATTGACTCATTCATGCATTACCAGCAACAAGCAAACTGATTAGCATAATAAACTAAGAAAGAAATCAATGGACTAAAATCCCACTAACGTTATCAACAGCCTGCGGTGGACTGGAGTAGTTTGGTGTGATCTACTCCACATACACCAGCACACACATGCCCAAGCTAACCAATTTTGACCATTGGTTTTCGGGATACGGTGGCTTATTGATGAATTTTGAAAGTGGGGTGGGTTGTTAATAGGCATTAAGGTACAAAAGGCCTACTAATCATTTTCCTAATGTACGACCAACAATAACAGCAACAATCAATAGCAACAGCATTAGCTTTGCATTAGAAAAACAACAACAACATCTACAGAGTTTCGTTCATTGATAACAAATAAACCAATTCCCATGGCTTTATTATCGACAAACTCACAGAGTTAGCCTCCATTCCAAAACACCCACCAATTACACTTGAAGAAAATCACCATTGTTCCGGAGGCATCGCAATAAAGCTATATATTATTTTCCGTAAACGTCACCGAATTCTAAAATTATACAATTGTTGGTATCGTTATCCTTAAATCTTTCACATACATTCTTACCTTTGGGTGAATTGATATTGACCATTTTTATACAAACCAATTGGCAGGGATTACCTTCCACGATTCTACGACAAGCAATTTTAAACATTTTGCTCCCTACGCATAAGTTTTCGACTTGAAATATCTTCAAAGATGGGTCAGGAGGATCTTAAAATAACTCTCACCATTAACAAACGCGTACACTAGGGCTTTTGGCGTTTTAAAAGTCAGAAAAAAATTACATAATACACGACACTTGGAAATAACCCAACGCAGGGTACATATGGAGAAGGCTTTGTGTATTGGCACTCAAGTAGAAATCTTGTAAATCTACCGCCTTGGTTGTATGGTTAATGGAGACGGTGGTAAAACGTTTTTGGGGTCATATTCATTATTTGACACGAGGCTTAACTGATTAGTTTCAAAGGATTTTATTTAAGTTAGGGAAATTGGAGTCATGATGCTATACGTACAAGAAATTTGTAATTTACCTCCGTCACAGTCAATTATGCTATTTCGATATTATATTTGCTGCAGGAATTGGATTTTCTGCAATACACTTCAAGGTCAAATTTGTCTCTCCACCATCAACACTTTGGTATGAGTGCATAGCCATCAATGGATATCGCAACTGGGGCGACCGCGAACTATATACAATTTTGGCATTTGCCTAATATGCGGATTACCAGCCAGCTGGTCCACCTGACACTGATTATTCGGCATCGTGTTCCAATGAGGCATTTTTAATTTGGAGATTGTAAACACCTTTGTGCATCACACCAAAACCGAGTAACTGGAGAAAGCCATGAATCACAGCGAAAGCCCAAAGGCGAAACCATCTTTTGTCCATTGGACTTGACCGGCCCGATTGGTACTTCACAACGATAAGTGTGTCGGTACCTCCAAGATCTGTAAAGTCGTGGGGGTAACACGAAACTTTTTGTATTGGCGTCGTAGATTGTGCCACGGTGGTGCTGTAATCACTGAAAGTTGAGAGAAAGACAAAAACAAAAGACAATGGTTAATTTAGTCATTTCGTAAGAGAGAGGGTTTGATGGGATTTTATTCGTTTTGTCTCTGTCTGAGCCAAACACAAAGCCTTGCCTCCAGATGTACCATGGTTTCGGGGTATTTCAACTGTCTGTATTATGTAAGGTTTTTTTTTGTTTCTGGATTCTTTAGTCACCCCAAATTAGTCACCTGGTCTTTTACAGATTGACTCTGTTTGCTAATGGTATGTTCGAGATCAGTCATGCGTATTTTATAGAATCGCCATCTTCAACTGTGACCCTTGCCCCCCAATTTTCTTTGTAATATGAAGGATATGTTCGTCCTAGAGCCGAATACCTATTTGCTTGTGATCACCATTTGGGGACATAAATTGTTGGAATCGACTCTCTCCTATGCGCGCTCAGTCGCTGAGTGAAAAAAGGATAATCCGTCCTGCCAATTGAGTTGTGACGGCTGTCTAATTCATAAAAATAGGCTCTCACAGTCCATCAACTCATCAACTCCGCACAGAAAGAGTAAAAATCGTGGTGAAAGCATGTGCGTATAAGTGGGATTTCTAATTGCTCCCTTTGTCTCCAGCGGGTAACAGAACAAGAGAAGAAAACCTCTCGAATATTGTGTGATAATTTTGGTAGCATAGATTTCTTGTTGACGGACGACGTTTATCGTGTTTCAAGCGGCAACAAAAGTCACCATATAGCGTTTCTTTACCATATGGTCGCGATTTGTGACTCTCTGACCTGCGCTCGAATCGCTAACATTCCCATTTGGTATATGTGGTGAGAGTCTCAGATTTAGACTAATATCGATCATCTAAATTTACCTCTGCCCCTTCACCAAGTAGATCACCGTAACTTCAATTACATTACTAGTTACGGTTTTAGTTGCTCATGTAAGCCACGATTCAATTTCTCGCCAGAGATAGTGTCTCCTATTTGGTACTACAAAACTTAATTGCATTGTGAACTTAAATGTGTCTTTATTCTCTTTTGTTTACACCTCTCCGCTAAATACAATATAGGTCATGACACCTCCAAGGAAAGTGTATCAGCATCATCAAGATTGTGAACACTACAGAGAGCGACATAGGAAATTCGCTGAGTTGGACTAAAATTCCCACTAAGTGTAGGTGATCGATATACAGGGCCTTAGCAATTGGACTTGTTCCTGCAGGAGCATTCCGCTGACTTCGAGAGGGATGTCCAGACTCTCTGGCCGCATTAGTTTGGTCTCTCCAATGGCGCGCCGCTGAGCAATTCTTCGTTACAAGTCACAGAAAGTGTTGAGGGTGGTTGGTTTTCCACAATCCAATGTCTCCATAACAATTGACTCCAATTTCGCGCACATTATGTGGTAGTGTGTCATGCTTCTCGATAGATGTTGGTACTCCTGCATCACAAAAAATGTACGGATCGGAGCTATACCACAGTCGTCAAACTGATAGTTCGTTAGATAAAATGTTTGTTGCACCTCAATCTGCTGGTTTGAGCACCTGCGGATACCGGTGTGCTTATTGTGAATTTTGAAAGTCGGTGGGTTGTTAATAGGCATTAAGGGTACAAAAGGCACCTTACTAACTCATATTTTCCAATGTACGACGCAATCAATAACAGCAACAATTCAATAGCCAACAGCATTAGGCTTTTGACTTAGAAAAACAACAACAGACTCTAAGAGTTTCGTTCATTGCTAAACAAATAAAACCACATTCCCACTGCTATTATTATCGGACAAACTCACCAGAGTTAGCCTCACATACTCCAAAAACACCCACCGAATTAACACTTGAAGAAAATCA
>PGFW01003065.1:35365-59327 GCA_003123925.1 Haematobia irritans
TGCCTATTAAGGACAAATTTCTTTAAAATAATTAAATTTTAATTAAAAGAAAGTTTATAATCTTTACTTCAAAAATTTTTTCATTAAATTTAGGACACACATTTTGAAAATTTGCGTCCCTTCATTAAAGTTGTGCATGACTTTAAACTAAGGCAAATTTTCGTTAAAGTAAAGAAACAAATTTTTGATTTAAAGAAATCGTCCTTAAATTAACTGAAATCTTGAATCTTTAGATTTAAGATAAAAACGCTTCAAATATAGGCTAAGACTTATTTTGAGGATTTAGCATCTTTGGTATAAAGTTTTTCCGGAATTAAGAAAATATTTTTTTACTTCGAAATATCCGTCATAATTTGGATTTTTAAACTGGCATTTGTTTGCACGTGAATAGCTTTATTAATATACCGGAAAAATAGAATAAAAATTCGATAAATGAGATCTGTATCCTAATTTTAATTTTATAGATCCTACATTTAAAGCCAGATAGGTCGCAAAAGAATTTCCTTATTTTAAAGAACCCGCATCTTTGGCTCGGAATCAATACCAAAATCCTTAAAGGAAGGTCAAAATCTGTGGATCCAAGTAAACTTTTTTTTTTTTGAGTGTAGGATCAATAGATTTAATTATCTGTAACATATCTCATTGATCGACTTTTCATTCTCTATTTGCAGAATACTAATAAAGTCGTTCAGGTACAAACAAATTTCAGATTAAAAATTATAACAGATACTTCAAAGTAAAAAATGTTTTTTTTTTTATTCCACAAAACTTTTGACCAAATTGGTAAAATGCTCAAAATTAATCTTAGGCTATATTTGAAGCAGATAATTTTAAGACTATTTCTTTAAAGTAAAATGTTTTCTTTACTTTAAGGAAAAATTTGCCTAACTTAAAGATTCAATTAATAAACAAAAATATTTTTGAAACACACATCTGAAATGGGTTTCCAAGAGGTTATCCAAAACTGATTCATGGGGACATGGTTAGGTTAGGTTATGTGGCAGCCCGATGTATCAGGCTCACTTAGACTATTCAGTCCATTGTGATACCACAGTGGTGAACTTCTCTCTTATCACTGAGTGCTGCCCGATTCCATGTTAAGCTCAATGACAAGGGACCTCCTTTTTATAGCCGAGTCCGAACGGCGTTCCACATTCCAGTGAAACCACTTAGAGAAGCTTTGAAACCCTCAGAAATGTCACCAGCATTACTGAGGTGGGATAATCCACCGCTGAAAAAACTTTTTGGTGTTCGGTCGTAGCAGGAATCGAACCCACGACCTTGTGTATGCCAGGCGGGCATGCTAACCATTGCACCACGGTGGCTCCCTTCCTCATGGGGACATGTCAAAGGACAATAATTTGGAATAAGCCCAAGTCATGTTCTAAAATTTGGTCCCTCAATAACAAGCCCATGTTCCCTATTTTCTTTTTAACCAGGTACTTACACATCAGGGACTAATCTTGAAACATTTCTGGTGTTGATCACTTCCCGTAGGGTTCTTTCTCGTACGATAACTTTTAATTTGCATTCCAAAACGCTCACTTCATAAAAAGTTCTGTTGCGGTATATTGAAAAAATATTGTTTTTTAAATAATTTTACCAATCGTACAAAAACCTTCTACATACATATATGGTCCAGCGCAATATTTCCATTACTGAAGCTTGTTTGTTCGACAGAAAGACGGACATCATATATGGAATTTCACCCCGATTAAGAACCCAGCAAAAAAATTTGGATAGTCTTCCCAAAGGCACAACTTTAAAAGCACTTCCAGAAGATGCACTCCCAATGATGTTCTTTATTTTAACTACCCAGGAAGTTCTTTTAATCAATTTTTGTATAACTTGGTTTTTTCATACTTTTAATGGATAATTTTAACTTTTTTTGTTTCAAATTGGTTAAAAACAGAGTAAGAATACATAAAATTGTACAAATCATTTAAATTTTGTGGACAAAAATTCTAAATCCAATCTGAAAAAATTGTGAATTTTTGAAAATATTTGAGGTCAAACGTTTCCGACAAGCGTTAGAATCCATTAAAAATTATAAAAAAATATAAAAATTATTTATTTGACAAAATATCACAGAATTTTTTAATTTACATCCAAAACATTGAATTCGGATCACACCTAAAGAAGTGATGCAAATTCAGTGCAACGACTGTTAAAATAAATGACTTCCATCCTATGACAAGCCCATGTTAAATTCATCGCTTCTGCGTCAATTTTGCACCACTTCCGGATCCAAAAAGGACATTTTCATTACTTTTTTGGCGACGCTTTTTTTGCTGGGAATGGAATGGCAAATTTACTATGCCCTCTAATTTTGTATTTATTCTGCAAGAGTAATTAACATAATAACTTTTTATTTATAATTTATTACAATTTTAAAAATTATAATAAAAATTAAAACATTAGCTACAAAGGCTATCGGCCTTGTAGTTTTCTTCATTTCTTATTTTGTGTATAATTCTAAAGGCCTTAATTTTATCGCCTACCACACTTTTCTCTCAGCATACTGCACAAACTAAAGTGTTATTCCTTGTGTGCTGATACTTGCAACTTGGTCATTGTAGTTGGCAGTACAAAAGGTTCTAAGACCTCCTGCTTGGCTTGACTTAAAAATCAGTTTGAAAACTTTTGTTTTTAATGAAAATCTTGTATGTTTCCGCTCATAGAACAAGTCTACATACATTTTTGGAGCCTTCGAGCCACGAAGGAGACCAGTAAATTTCATGATTGCCATTTATTATGAGAGTTATCAAACTACTCTAACTAACTCGAATAATATTGTGGCAACAACATTTATATCACCGGAAATCCGTTTAATTTCACTTGTAATCAACAAAAACCCTTTTTTCCTTGTACGCATTCACATACGCCTTCGATAAACTGTCTTCTATTCTCGCCTTAATTCATCCAGTCAAACCCAGTCAATCTGGTTGGGCAGAGCAAGAACCACTACTACTACTACCACTGATGCTGGTGATGATGGGCTATGGGAGTTTTACATTTTATCTCGGGCTACAAAATCATGAGAGCTTCCTTTCGTTGTTAATTATTATACTATCATCACCAGGAACAGGTTAATGACTTAGAGCTTCTTTCGTTTCATGTTTCATATCATTTGCGGATGCAGTAGCAGGCAAAGGGCCGATATAAAAATAAGCTAGCAAAAATATTACTAAATTGTAAAAAACTGGGGGGAACTGACCACGTTCCTTTTTATTCTCAACTACATCATAATTCATTGTAACTTGTGACAGAGGATTTGCAGTAGCTAAGAATTCTGAAATAATAAAGATAACTTTTATGGTGATTTGTAAAATGCGTCGATTCAATGAAGGAGAAAATGAATATTCAAATTATATGCTTTTAAAAATCAATAAAACAAAATCATCTAAGGAAGTTCAACTAAGAAGAGATGGCTCTTTAATGTCCATTACTGAAATGTTTAATGGTCATCTAAACACTCACTATTTTGTATCCACACTCAAAGCACATTATATAGGTCCAGATTTTCAAATATTTTTTTCTGGGTTGAATTATATTGTCATAAGACTCAATAATCAATTTAAAATTTTCGTGAAAATAAAAACAACCTTCCATATACCACAAAACTATCCACGGTACACGAAAAAAAAATTTTCTACACTGAAGCTACAAATTTTCATTGCCATCCTCGTAAGACATCTACATTCTGTCATCATGCCAATCTATTTACATTGCTAATCTAAATCCTCATGCTTAACTTAATTTTGTTAATTTCAAATATATATATATTTTAGGCTAGGCCTAGTAGCCTTTATTAATGTATTCATATTAATGAGACTAATAAGCCTATAACACATGTACATGTCGTTATTCTGTGGTATGTAAGTGTGGTAGTAGAGTGGATATGTTCACATTATACTACCCACACTTTATGGTTCGTAATTAGCGAAATTTGGGTCAACCATCTCTATATCTTTGGTCTCTCAATATCTTTTGATGGGGGGCCCTGCTAACGGCGAGGGAGATGCGTGTGTTAATTTATTTATCCATTGAGTTGTTATAGCAAATATTGTCTTACTCATCCTACAGCATTACAAATATTTCCGTTTGCTCGTTACCAATACCCTAGAAGAATAGGGTCCTTGCCGTATTTAGTTTCTTGTTTGTGGTGGGGATTTGCGGTGTCATTTGTTGTTGTGTTGTCTTGTCTCTTTGTCTTGTTTTTTGTAAATTAAAATAATTATTTTAACTTCGCTGACTTAAAGAAGAGGAAATATTAACTGGCGGGTGGGTTTACAATGTGTGTGCGGAATGTGAAACAAACACCCTAGCAAATATCCTCTAAAAGCGCCACACACTTTCTCTATGTATAAACCGCAAGATGTTGTTAATGTGAGACAAAAAACGATCCAAAACATAAAAAATTTTATATTAAAGAGAAAAACATATCATGGACTTTCTATCTTATGTATAACCAAAAAATTTGTAGAGAGAAATGATAGCTTTACCCTAATTACTACAGAGTAAGAGGTGTGCACGTGAGTAATATATTTTATTCAGGCTCACGCACATTCACGACGGAAAAATCTTACTCACGCACACTCACGCACACTCACGCGCGATATTGTTTGGTAGGTCTCACGCTCACGCACACTCACGAAAAGAAAACTTGTACTCACGCACGAAAATGTCGAGACTCACGAAAAATATCGGGACTCACGAATAATTTTATGAGTAATTTACCTGAGGGACGTGTCTGAAATCATGAGCACGATTAAAATCGAGAGCATTATTAAACTCTTAACATCCTAGGTGTCACTAAAATTGCAAATTAATTTAACTTTTAAGCGTTTTATGTTGGAGAGCGGGATTATTTTCGTGAGCGTAATTCGTTACTCACGCACACTCACGAAGATATTGTTTTCGTGACTCACGCCCACGCACATCATTTTGGTTTGTTAATCACGCTCACGCACACTCACGCCGTTGACATGAGCGTGACTCACGACTCACGCGTGAGTTAAGAAAATTTTCGTGAGTCACGACAATGTCGGGTCACATTGTTGGGTTACTTTCTAAAAACATCTTTCTTTTAAAGAAAAATTTCTTGTCTTTAAAATACGAATGCGGGGGTATCTTTATTTCATAAAAATTTATTTGACCAATGTCAACTTGGCTTTAATAATTTTGAAAAACTTTCGTCTTTAGATTGACTTTTGTATCTTGACTACAAAAAGCGTTCAAAAATAGGAGACATATGTATCAAATCTTTAACTTGGAGACGTAAACATAGTAATTTACACTAATTCGAATAAATTCGAATAATTTCATAAAATCATGTACGCTAAACTCAAATTTAAAAGAGAATTGTTTTTTAAAGTTGTCGTTTCTTCAATTCTCTGCTTCTATGGCTCGAATCAATATCAAAATCATTAGTGTAAAGATAAAGTTCTTTGAAACACGTGCCAACCTTTTTTTTCAATGTATATACTCTGAAAACAATTTCAAAGTAAATGTAAAAACTTTAATTTATTTAAGGAAAATGTTCTTAAATTATGAAAATTGTGTGTCCTAAAATTTAAGTTAAATAGTCTAGTCACAAACCAATATTATAGGGGAATGACTTTTGCCCTTTTCCTGGTATTTGCAGCAATCGTAATGATTTTTACAGGGTATTTTTATCTGTTCACAGCCACCATGATGCAATGGTTACCAGGCCCGCCTTGCATACATAGGGTCGTGGGATCGAAACCCAGTTTCGACCAAACACCAAAAAGTTTTTCACCGGTGTATTATCCCACCTAAGTAATGCTGGTGACATTTCTGAATGTTTCAAAGCTTCGCTAAGTGGTTTCACTGCAATGTGGAACGCCGTTCGGACTCGGCTATAAAAAAAAGGTACCTTGTCATTGAGCTTTAACAATAGAATCGCGGCAGCACTCAGTGATAGAGAGAAGTTCACCACTTTGGTATCACAATGGATTGAATAGTCTAAGTGAGCCTGGAATATACGGCTGCCACTATACCTAAACTATCTGTTCAAAAACAAATTTCTCTTCAATCACGTATTAATTGGGTGCAATTAATTTTTTAATTGAAATCATATTGATTTTTACGGGTATTTTTTATTCTTTACACAGAGAAAAATCATTTTTCTCTTCAAAAATTTTCAATCACAGAATTGATAGTATCAATCACCAGCGTTAATTAAAAACTCAAATGATGCAATAAGAGAATTAATTGTTTTTGTAGTTAAATATATTGTTGTGAGCTAATAATTGGAAACATTTTGGTAATATTTTATTGTGTGTTATAAAACTATAAACAACCATACACATACTCGTATAAGCCTTTGAATGTTTCAAAGAGATTTTTGCTTCTATTCTAAGTTAATTAAGAGTTTTAAGATGTGATCTACAACGTGAAGCGATATCCAAGTAGCAATCACATAATTATGACTGGTCTTTGTGGTCATTTATTCAAAGCACCTTAATAAAGGAAACATAAAAAAATAATTTCATATGATTTTTGTGATTCACTGTAATATTTTCCCACGATATCCATATTTATGTTAGACCACTGTCATAAAATAAATTTTAATAATATTTACTTAGTATACCAATAAAAACCAAATCTCTTCTATGGCCAACAAAGATATATGTACAAGAAATGTGGATGTAGTTAATCCATTGTGATAAATTGCTTAAGTCATTTATAAATTAAAACTACCATGTTATTTGCTAAAGCAAAACTTGGCAAAAGCTTTATGGTTTAACTCACTGTTATGTTTAAAGCCTTTACATTTGAGAATTGACTTTTCACTCTCCCTCTCTCGCTCTCATTCTTTCGGTGACTCCCGAGACCCCCAAAACATATATCGTCTTACATTATCAAGAGCATCTATAAATTATGGCCCCTCAATTAGTAATGACGTGTGTCGTGTGTGTGTGTGGATATGTGAGTGTGGGTGGGGGTGCGTAAGGCAATAACAGTGACTTTTGTTGTTCACTCAAACCAATACGACAGCAACACGCAAAACCAAGTCACTATGTCTGCTGGTCCACTATAGGCGTAGGCTGGGTAAGCAGAAATTAGTTGGTACAAGTATTCGTCATACTTTCATATCAGCCTCGAATTACCAAAGTTTTTGGTGCGGGCTGTGTGGTTAACATGGATGCTGGTAATGGTTTTGAAACCAAGGAGCTGTTTCGTTTGATGCTGGCTGACTGGTCTAGCCAACCATATAGCTGGCAATCAAGTGACTGAGTGAGTGAGTGTTTGCGTGCATCAACTTCATTTAAAGTTGATGGCGTTGGCGTGGTATGCCGCTTATGGTGTCAGACATGAGTCAATAATTAGTGATGCGACTACATGACTTATGACTTGTCCTAATATGGATGATGGACTGCAAGTTCCATGTTTTTGAGTTTTCTCCAAAGTCACCACATCAACTTTGATCTTTAAATTGGGGTTTTATTTATTACTAAAATGCCCAAGTAGTGTGTTTTGCTCTTGCGTTTACCCTTTTCGGTCATTGTCATTCACATCCCCAAGAAATTCTACGAATATTTTTTCACTTTCGCTTTTATATGGTTGATGCTGTTGTTGTCGAATTTGATTAATAAAATTTTTATTAAGAAAAAATTAATTTTAACATAAACTTTTGATTGACAGTTCTTGGGTATATGAGACTTTAAAACGAAATTAGTCGAATGATGATATTATTAAATTCTTATTCGTTGGAAGAATTCTCATAATTGAATTAATTAAGAAAATTTCATTATGAGCTTAAACCACAATGAATGAATAGCATTGACACTTGGTGAGCAGCAGACCCACTTAGTTGACAGCCTTATGGTTGGGTGACTAAAACAGAACTCATTTGAAAATCCTAATTAAGTCCCTGAAAATGAATTACTACTCTTCAGCAGATTATTGCAAATTAAATAGCGAATTGCTTTATGTTATTGGCAAGAGAGAAAAAAACGCTGCCATTAATGACAAAATAAAGACTGTAGACAAAGTTGTTATCTGAGATAATCTGAAATCTTAGCAGCTATTACAATTAGACTGTTTTTTAAGTATATTTTACCTATTTATTTATAAATGCGCAAAACACAATATTCACAGAAAACCTTACATCCTTTAGTCTTCGACTAATTATTAATTTCTAGTCAACATATTTATGTAAAATTTTCATCTTGCGTCATTCAATATTCATATTTCGAAAAATTCTCATTGAACTAAAACATGTTTCTTTGGAATATTCATTAAAAAAGTTTTGGGTCTAAAACAAAACATGATGGATGTTCTTATCATCATTATGGCCAAATGGAAATTCTATTCCTTTTGTTCTTCCATGAATTGGAAAATCTAATTTCAATTCCTGTCATACTGTCTTTCAATTGACAATTAGCTGGAAGGAGTAGGGAGCAGCCCGCCATAGTCATATCATATCAATCGTTCACTGGTCTATGTTATGTGCCCAATGGTGTCCATTCATACTCATTTTGAGTAATACCCTTTATAGAAATGAATAACTTTTTTCACAATACAACTTAATTCTGCTTATGACAATTTTTTGATAAATCAATTTTTTTCTTGAGAAAGACCAAGTGGCCTTTCGCAATAACAATGATGATGTGGAACAATTGAACTAACAGCAGGGAAGAAGCAAAAAAACGAGGCATTCGAGAAGGCCTTTAATAAGAATGTTACAGAATATTAACTACACTCAAAAAAAAGTGAACTCTCTATTTCACTAAAGCCAATTTAACTTTATTTTAGTTCATGGAATTATTATGTTTGGAGAAAGTTTCCTTTACTCTAATAATTTTTTGTTTACGTTAGTTAAATTAACTAAAACCGAGGAAAAAACTAAACTCAAATTTTACCAAAAATGCGTCCATCATGAACTTCGTATATCACTAAAGACATTCTTGCAATTTTGAACTCCAAGTTTTTCCTTCAAACTACAAAATTTTCTTTAACAAGTGAAAAAACTTAGTTATGTCTAATAAATTTTCTTGAATTTGTCGAAAAATATTTACTTATTTTGATGACATCGGCGTGATGCCAACGTTTGTAATACTGTTTAGTTAAAATTTTCTACAAATATTCAAAATTTTCTAAAATTAACCGAAACATTTCTTCCTGGTGGGTTCACTGTTTTTTCAGTGTAGCAATAATAATTAATTTAAATTTAAAATTAATTTACAGAAAATTAAGTTAAATTAAATTAAACTAAAAAATAATTCAATTAATGTAATATTAAATTAAATGTATATTAAAATTAAAGTACAAATTAGCCAGGTTAAATTTAAATTGTTAATTTCAATTAATTAAAAAATTTGTTATAGTAGCGAAAATACAAATATTCCTCGTGTTAAAGCACTTCCCATATACCAACGGAATTGGTATAAACATCTTGCGAAAAAAAATCGAAATTGTTTCAATCGCGGAATTAATGGTATCAATCACCGATATCAATAAAGAAATTAAATAGATAATTTAATTTATGTGATTACATAAAAAATAAAATTAGTTAAATTAAAACTTTAACTAAAAGTCAGTTTAAATCAATTACGATGTTGACGATTACGAAATTAAAGCAGTAAAGACACAACTTTCAAAGCACTTCCAAAAATGTTCTCCCAAAGATGTTCTTTATTTTAACTGCACAGGAAGTTCATTTGAGTCATTTTTTTTATAACTCGCTGTTTTCATATTTTTAATGGTAAATGTATTTTTGTTTGTTTTAAATGATAAGTTAGGCTAGGTTTGGTGGCAGCCCGATGTATCAGGCTCACTTAGACTATTCAGTCCATTATGATACCACATTGGTCAACTTCTCTCTTATCACTGAGTGCTGCCCGATTCCATGTTAAGCTCAATGACAAGGGACCTCCTTTTTATAGCCGAGTCCGAAGGCCGTTCCACATTGCAATGAAACCACTTAGAGAAGCTTTGAAACCCTCAGTAATGTCACCAGCATTACTGAGGAGGGATAATCCACCGCTGAAAAACTTTTTTTGGTGTTCGGTCGAAGCAGGAATCGAACCCACGACCTTGTGTATGCAAGTGCGGGGCATGCTAACCATTGCACCACGGTGGCTCCCGTTTCAAATGATGCAACTTATTTAAATTTTGACGGAAAAACAAGCCAAATCCATTCTAGAAAACTTGCAAGTTTTTGAAAATATTTGATGTTAAATGTTCCAGACAAGCGTTAGAGTGCATTAAAAATCATAAAAAATTTTAAAATTTATTTATTTTTTAAAATATCACATAATTTCTTAATTCACATCCAAAACACTGAATTCGCATCACACCTTAAGAAGTGATGCAAATTCAGTGCAGCGGCCGTTGAAATGGTGGACATCCGTCCTATGACAAGCCCATGTTCAATTCATCGCTTATGGCGCCAATTTTGCCACCACTCCGGATCCAAAAAGAACATTTTACTACTTTTTGGCGACGCTTTTTGCTGGGATTTTATATACGTAAAACTTCCCTGAATTTCGCCACCACTGAACGTATTAATTCCATTAAAGCCATATACGAGTATTTCTGTTTTTGAAGGTGACCGTATTAACTATTGCACCACTGCCCGCTAATATTCAATGGTCCAACAAGGCCCCAAAAACAACCTGGGCCTGACAAATCTTAGTGACAATAATCAAAGCGCAACAAAAAACCCAATGCCATAAACAATCCATCAATTTCACAAATTCCAACTTTCCCAATGTTCTTATGAAGAGGCACTTCATTCGCATATTTCCTGGTCAGCTGGGGTGGATGTTGGCATTTGTAAATGGGCGGTGGGGGTACTACCTTGTTGTTGTTGTCTAGAATTTGCAATATTTGTAGCACCTTGTACCTTTTTAGAAAATGTTCGTGAGATTGGTTTTGTTTTTATTTCGCTATGAAATGAAAATTATGAAAGCAATTTCTCCTCTTGTATGGAATTTTTAGATTCGGGACTTATTTATAAAATAAATGGAATCAAGGAGGGGGACAAATGTGAATTAGAATGACTGACGGGCTAGCAAAAGAACTCCAAACCGAAACTCACATGAATGGACTTTTTCTATAAAAAGTAATTACTGCTTTTTGAAAAGCAGTGAACCCAAAAGACGTTATTATTCCCCTACATTTTGGTTTTTGAAGAAATCCATGGATGGAACAAAAAATACCAACTATTAAAGCAAAGCAACGGCAAGAACGACATTTGATAAAATATGAGAAAGACTTGAAAAACAAAAATTTAACCAAAAAAAAAATAAATGACCTTTCATCTGTGAAACCCATAATAAATAATTTATATGAATATTTCCACCACCACAAACAAAAATGCTAGAATCAAAAGCAGTAACGAGCGCTGTGCTGGCACACTAAGTGCTCACTACTCTATCATCCTCATCAGTAACGGCGAGTAGCTTAGATCCATCCATTCATGCCGTTTCTATTAGCCACAAAAATTCTAAATGCTTTGGACACACAAACACACGTGTTGAATCGGTGGTGGCCTTAACGCAAACACTTGCACTTGCTGGCTGGTTGACTTATAATCGCATCCATCGGAGCATCGCATCTTTCCATTCCGATGCAATTTCGATCATGCAATGTTGCCCTCCAGTCCATCCTATTAAGCCAGTCATAAAGGTTGCAGTCAGTTATTGCTGGCAGATTGTGTTCCGCTTCGGTTATAAGAGCTTGGAAATTTGTAATGCATTATGACAGTCCCATCAGTAACGGAGAGCGCGTGGTGACAGACAACGACCCATGCCGTGAAACGATTACACAAAAAAAATGTTGACCTTTTAATGACAGCTTCTGCTTTGACGACGATGCACGACTAATGTGACCATGCCATCGGAAGAACAACCACCACCACCATTAGAAGAAGCGACTTCACCACACGCCCAATCATTACTAAAAATAGCAATAATTAATACACCATTGCCGTAATTCCATGGTTATTCAAATGTTTCAAATCAGCCATTAGGTTTTGCCTTTGTAATGACAGCCCCACGAAGATATTTCAATGAAAATATCAAAGCGAAATCTTAAAAACATATGAACAAATAAACAGTGGGACTGGAAAAACCCAGAAAAAAATTACGGAAATCTCTCGAAACAGCAACAGCGTTTGGACAGCTAACCATCTTCTATAAGTAGTCACAAGTCCAGAAGATTTAACTTGTATGAAGATTAGGAAAGTAGCTACTGAGGAGATCGAACATTTACCAGATTAGTTTAAATACTCGAACAAACGCTATATGACAAGTATTGACAGTAGCATTAAAATGCAAATAAAAATAAATTTAAACACTAAAAAATAAGGCGAAAAATGTATTTTTTTTTTGTTTCCTAAATTACATTGTATTCATTATGAAAATTAAATTTTCATTTATTAAAAATAAAATACTGAAAAATAACTAAAAATACAAAATATAAACTGATATCTGTAAGCACTTTGGTATGACCGCAAGGCCAATTTCCTATCTTCCTAAAATCTATAATCTATTGGTCCAAGCGGCTTGAATTGAAAAGGCAATAACAGTTCGGACCAATGCCTAAAAGATCTAAGCATTCAAGAATCAGCAGAATAGTGACAACGTGTTACAGTTTTGCACCTTTCTCAGTTTGTCACTTTCTTAGAAGCCATTATTTCTTTATACTTTTTGTGTGGCTCCAAATGCCACAATTTGTACATGGTTTGTTGCACCTTTTTGTATGTTGAGCATTTTTAATTAATTCACTTTATTGCTGTATTTTTTTTTTTTGCAAATTACCATAATATTACGATAATGTTCGGGAGCTAACAATTCAATCGAGTGTTCCCCCCTTTTAGCGCTAGTGACACCTTTTTGTGTTATTTTTAGAAAACTCTTGGATTATTTTCTCTAGTTGTGACATGCTTGCTCGGACTTTCGGATCTGTAGAAGGAATACCTCTTATCGATATCCTATATAAAATCCTCTAGACCGATCATGGTGATCGCGATTTCCCCAGACTTTAGTCCGTGGAACTATGGCACTGATTGCTCTATACATAATGACTAGCCACAGTGTTTTTTCTATTTTTTTTTTTTTGGGTACCCACAATTTTTTTCTGATTCAATACACGAATTTAATACTTGAACAACTTAATTTTTAATTGAAATGAATTCAATCACAAAAATGAGGGTATCAATTACCAGTTTTAATTGGGACATAAACAAATATTTGATTTAAAATTACTTGATTGATTTGAAAATTTCAATTAATTTTTTTTAATTTGACTTCAATTTTCATCTCTCTCTCCGCGATGGCAAATTTACTATGCCCTCTAATTTTGTATTTATTCTGCAAGAGTAATTAACATAATAACTTTTTATTTATAATTTATTACAATTTTAAAAATTATAATAAAAATTAAAACATTAGCTACAAAGGCTATCGGCCTTGTAGTTTTCTTCATTTCTTATTTTGTGTATAAATTCTAAAGGCCTTAATTTTATCGCCTACCACACTTTTCTCTCAGCATACTGCACAAACTAAAGTGTTATTCCTTGTGTGCTGATACTTGCAACTTGGTCATTGTAGTTGGCAGTACAAAAGGTTCTAAGACCTCTGCTTGGCTTGACTTAAAAATCAGTTTGAAAACTTTTGTTTTTAATGAAAATCTTGTATGCTTCCGCTCATAGAACAAGTCTACATACATTTTTGGAGCCTTCGAGCACGAAGGAGACCAGTAAATTTCATGATTGCCACTTTTATGAGAGTTATCAAACTACTCTAACTAACTCGAATATATTGTGGCAACACATTTATATCACCGGAAATCCGTTTAATTTCACTTGTAATCAACAAAAACCCGTTTTTCCTTGTACGCATTCACATACGCCTTCGATAAACTGTCTTCTATTCTCCTTAATTCATCCAGTCAAACCCAGTCAATCTGGTTGGGCAGAGCAAAAGAACCACTACTACTACTACCACTGATGCTGGTGATGATGGCCTATGGGAGTTTTACATTTTATCTCGGGCTACAAAATCATGAGAGCTTCCTTTCGTTGTTAATTATTTAACTATCATCACAGGAACAGGTTACATGACTTAGAGCTTCTTTCGTTTCATGTTTCATATCATTTGCGGATGCAGTAGCAGGCAAAGGGCCGATATAAAAATAAGCTAGCAAAAATATTACTAAATTGTAAAAAACTGGGGGGAAACTGACCACGTTCCTTTTTATTCTCAACTACATCATAATTCATTGTAACTTGTGACAGAGGATTTGCAGTAGCTAAGAATTCTGAAATAATAAAGATAACTTTTATGGTGATTTGTAAATGGTCGATTCAATGAAGGATGAAAATGAATATTCAAAGTTATATGCTTTTAAAAATCAATAAAACAAAATCAATCTAAGGAAGTTCAATAAGAAGAGATGGCCTCTAATGTCCATTACTGAAATGGTTTAATGGTCATCTAAACACTCCACTATTTTGTATCCACACTCAAAGCACTTATATAGGTCCAGATTTTCAAATATTTTTTTCTGGTTGAATTATATTGTCATAAGACTCAATAATCAATTAAAATTTTCGTGAAAATAAAAACAACTTCCATATACCCACAAAACTATCCACGGTACCACGAAAAAAAAATTTTCTACACTGAAGCCTACAAATTTTCATTGCCATCCTCGTAAGACATCTACATTCTGTCATCATGCCAATCTATTTACATTGCTAATCTAAATCCTCATGCTTAACTTAATTTTGTTAATTTCAAATATATATGATGTAAGGCTTCAGCTAGACTATTCAGTCCATTGTGATACCCACAGTGGTGAACTTCTCTTCTTATCACTGAGTGCTGCCCGATTCCATGTTTAAGCTCAATGACAAGGGACCCTCCTTTTTATAAGCCCGAGTCCGAACGGCGTTCCACATTCCAGTGAAACCACTTAGAGAAGCTTTGAAAAACCCTCAGAAATGTCACCAGCGATTACTGAGGTGGGATAATCCACCGCTGAAAAAACTTTTTGGTGTTGCGGTCCGTAGCAGGAATCGAAACCCAGACGCTTGTGTATGCCAGGCGGGCATGCTAACCATTGCACCACGGTGGCCTCATGGGGACATGTCAAAGGACAATAATTTGGAATAAGCCCAAGTCATGTTCTAAAATTTGGTCCCTCAATAACAAGCCCATGTTCCCTATTTTTCTTTTTAACCACAGGTACTTACACATCAGGGACTAATCTTGAAACCATTTCTGGGTGTTGATCCACTTCCCGTAGGGTTCTTTCTCGTAACAGATAACTTTTTAATTTGCATTCCAAAACGCTCACTTCATAAAAAGTTCTGTTGCGGTATATTGAAAAAATATTGTTTTTTTAAAAATAATTTACCAATCGTAAAAAACCTCTACATACATATATGGTCAGCGCAAATATTTCCATTACTGAAACTGTTTGTTCGACAGAAAGGACGGACATCATATTGGAATTTCACCCGATTAAGAACCCAGCAAAAAAATTTGGAAGTTCTTCCAAAGGCACAACTTTAAAAGCACTTCCAGAAGATGCACTCCACAATGATGTTCTTTATTTTAACTACCCAGGAAGTTCTTTTAATTCAATTTTGCTATAACTTGGTTTTTTTCAATACTTTTTAATGGATAATTTTAACTTTTTTTGTTTTCAAAATTGGTTAAAAACAGAGTAGAGAATACATAAAATTGTACAAATCATTTAAATTTTGTGGACAAAAATTCTAAATCCAATTCTGAAAAAATTGTGAATTTTTGAAAAAATAGGTCAAACGTTTCCGACAAAGCGTTAGAATCCATTAAAAATTATAAAAAAATATAAAAATTATTTATTTGACAAAATATCACAGAATTTTTTAATTTACATCCAAAACATTGAATTCGGATCACACCTAAAGAAGTGATGCAAATTCAGTGCAACGACTGTTAAAATAAATGACTTCCATCCTATGACAAGCCCATGTTAAATTCATCGCTTCTGCGTCAATTTTGCACCACTTCCGGATCCAAAAAGGACATTTTCATTACTTTTTTGGCGACGCTTTTTTTGCTGGGAATGGAATGGCAAAATATTACGTACAAAAACTTTTGACCAAATTGGTAAAATGCTCAAAATTAATCTTAGGCTATATTTGAAGCAGATAATTTTAAGACTATTTCTTTAAAGTAAAATGTTTTTCTTTACTTTAAGGAAAATTTGCCTAACTTAAAGATTCAATTTAATAAACAAAAATATTTTTGAAACACACATCTGAAATGGGTTTCCAAGAGGTTATCCAAAACTGATTCATGGGGACATGGTTAGGTTAGGTTATGTGGCAGCCCGATCGCTGCGTATGGCGTTTCGATGGATGTGTTACTGGGGCCCTTGTCCGCTATGTTTGTGTGTAGGGTTATTGCATTGAATTAAAGTATCTTGCAAATCCCCTACTTTTACTTTCCAGTTTCTTTTGTTTCAAGCACACAACCCTTCCTTCCACAAACGGAACACTCGTATGGGAATTGGACAGTTTGTCATGGGTTTTTGTGGTCTAAGTTTTCATAAAACAATTAATGCTGTGAGTAAATGGTAGGATGCAGAGGAGGAATCAAGTGAATGACCAAAACGAATGACTACTGATGACTGGCAGTTACGAGCTCATAGCTTCCGGTGGTCTTGGCCAACACTGAGTTACGATGGGTTGTATGTGTGCAGTGTCTTCATAAAAAACTCGCTTCAACTTGTTAACAAATTGTTGAGAGCAAAATCGTGGATCCATCTTTTCAGTTTCTTTTTGGGCTTTATTTCCCTTTTCGTTACTTTTTGAAAATGCTAACCAAAGAATAACGACTTAAAGCGGCTTTCCTCATTTCTTCGTTTCATTCATAAAGTTGGTCTTCGTATACCGCTCTTACAGCCTATAGTTTTCATATGTACATAGGCCAAGCACTTACTTGGTAATGTGCACAACAAGGTTTTTATTTGGTCATTTGCTTATGGCCCATACACACCACACACACATTTACGTTTTTGGTGGATATGAAGCAGCCTATAACCCCTCTGGTCCCATTCCTATGCGTTTAAGGACACAAGTCAAAGTATATTCGTTCTATAAAATCATCATTTGTCTCCTGGCTTTTGTTTCCTTTCAAGATGTATGTTGTTTTTTTTTTTTCTTTCTATTTTAGCTCTTTTCCTTTCAGAAAGTTTTTAGCTACCACTATCATTGGCTATCATCATCATCACCATCCATACCGCTACGCCCGATCAATATTAAAACCATAAAATTACTGAAACATTGTTTCTACAGTATTGCATCCTTAACCACAGACACAGGACTTCAAATTTGATGAACTCTCTTAGTTAAGGTTTACACACACGAACAGTAACCAGCAACAACAACACCAGCTACAGAGAGTGGCTATGTATTATGTTTACTTTGTGGTCTGAGTTAGGACAATCAAACCAGCCATCAGGCGGTTTGAAAGGAAATTTATTTTTAGCCTTTTCCAAATGCCACACATGCATAGCAAACTGTCCATCCGAACATTTTTGATTCTGCGTAATTTTTCTTAATAAATATTTTCCCAAAAAGGGTTTGGAAAAATTGCACTGCGTATAAAAAGTTATTAATTCTTTGGCAAAAGAAACCCTCATAACTATTAATAATATTTATTTTTTTATTGTATTATTCACTGTTTGCCAGGAAAACTTTAAATTGTGCTGTTGTTTTTGCGATTCTGTAATGCGGGACCTTCATTATTGTATATATTGATATTTTTGAGAATTCTTTAATTTTTATAACTAAAGAATAATCATTCTTTTTGAATATTTGAATCGCAGTCTATTACAATTTTTAGATTATTCAGTATTATAAAACTTTATTAGTTTTTTTTTTTTTGACTTACTTGTATATGCTCACGATCAGTTCGTTATGTAAAATATGGAGCTTATTTTTAGTTATCAATTAGCGGATGAGGATGCTAAAATTGCGAAGAAGTGTATCCACGCCAATTTTTGCTGACAACAGTTTTCTTGCCTCCTTAAAACGATGTTTACTCAATACACATCTTTCATTACCAGTACTAAGTTATACTTTTTCTGGTAAAATATTATTATAAAATTTTGGTCTTGAGTACATCATGCGATAAATCAAATAAGAAGTAAATTTAAATTAAGTCATTACTACATGTTAAGGGTTTCCTGGACTATATAATAAAGTGATCATCCAATATCATTCGCCAATTTTTTACATGCTTAACTTCCATTGGCGCCACGGTCAGCGTCATAATTTCGTATTTTTGAAATTTGAATGTTCTTCCAAAAAATTGCTCTCCTAAGAGATGACGACTTAGATTTCACTTGCTTTTTTTTTTTTTGGGATTTCACGAAGTCACCCAAAGCAAAAACACTTTTCCTCCGCGAACTAAATTTGATGGCAATAGGAGTCCGCATTTACGCGCAGAACTTTATTCAATTGTTTCTGCTCTTTTTTATTTAAAAGAAAATTTTGTTAGTATTAACAATAAAAACTTTGTCTAAAAGTTGTTTCCTCAGAAAGAAAAGCCCTTCTTTCAGTATGGTGACAACTTGAAACTTGGACCTTGTGACAAGTCCAATGTAAATGTTAAGGCTCTAGCCAATTTTTGCACTACTTCCAAAAAGAACAGTTTATTTGCTTTTTTGCGCTAGTTTTCTGTGCTGGCGGGAATATAGTTCGATTTTTGCCACTGTAACAGGGAGTTGAATGGAAAAGACCCGTTAAGGGATCCCAATTAAATAGAATTTGTATTATGTTTAAGAAAATCTCTATGTGCAAAATTTCAAAAACTCTGTCAATAGTTTCGTCAACATTAGTTCTACATAATATATGAGGTAAACTGGAAAAAATATATTCCAAAAGAACATATGAAAATTCCTAATATGCAAAATTCTTCTCGTTTTTTTTTAATCTACAACATATACAAGAAAACAAGTGACAATGACAATATACCTAACACATTACTATATTTAATGACTCCCAAGAAGGGAAATTGCCCAAGTCTCTACAAAACAAGCCTAGTCAATTTCTCGGCCATACTAACCATATATATACTTACACATACGAGAAAGGAAACAAAAATACCAAAAATTTTAATATGAAAATCTTACATATCCCATATGACTACTTTTCAAGCTCACATTCAGTCACTCCATTTTGTCCGGTTGTCCTTCTGGTTCACTGCGACATCGCTTGTGGTCTGTCTTTTGAGAAAACTAACACAGAGGCAGCGAAGAAAACTCACGCTCAACTTCAACTCTGGCTCTAGCAATTTATTGTACCCTGCTGCATCAAACACACAGCACTTTCTACAAACTAACACTACCAAAACACCAACACCCACCCCATCAACAACATCACATTTCACCGATTAAAACAAAATCCAGAATGACACGTCAACGTCAATGACGGAATGGCTCAAGAACACAGATGACAACAATAAAAAGACAGAAACGTAAAGCATTCCTGACAAGGACAGGAAAAACAAGACATCCCTCGTCCTTATGACACACGACAAGAAAACTTACATTCTGAAGGGACACAAAAAGCTCCATGTGGACTGTTGAAGAATATTCTGCCGTCAAAGGTTGTATGGAACTGCACCCTTCCAAAATTTCTGCATATGGATTTACAATTTTGAGTATATTGTCTCTCAGATGTATTCTAGATTATTATTAAGGTCGATGGGAGTTGTAAGAACTTCTTTAGGCAAGGCGGAAGTATGTTTAGTCATTGCCATCAATGGGGTGTCTACCAAAAAAAATTTTTAATCACCTGTCTTCGAGATTTTGTTGTGGGTTTGCCAGGCCATCCAGATATTATCCGAGGACATACCCCGTCGACTTTTAGAATTCATGAAAGACACAACTTCCTCTTGAAAAAAACAAATTGGCATTCTCTTAACGTACCCGAATATAAGACCCGCATATCAACAGTCCGGTCAATGCGCTTCCTTGCTCGATGGATTGGTACTAGGTAGGGATTATCCCAAACAGGTTCATAGCCTTAAACAGACGTGTGTTCACATTATTGACAACTGGCGGCATGATCCTTTAGTTTATTTGATGTGTTCATCAGTTTTTCGTTTGCCTCCACCATCTTCTAACTTTGGCATTACCAACGATGAGGGGCTGCATTTCCTACACCAGTAAGGCGAAATCTCTTCATCAAGCCAAATTTTTACTCTCTGCAAGCTGAATAATTGCTAACAAAAAAATGCCACTTCATTTCACCCAAGGCGGCTTTGCAATTGCTTTTACTAAAATTATCGAAAAAGGGTTTTATGGATGGCGGAATTTATGCTTACTTTTTGAATGACAAACGAACAATAAACCATACTTCATAAATCTCATACTGGAAACGGTGGACCATACAAACCCAACCAGCAAGTGTCTCTCAGTTTATTGCCGAAAACCAAAAACTCAAACCACTTCTGTTTTAAATTTTCCATTAAAAAATCTATTGGTGAACATGTTGCAAATCGGATGGCAAAGTTCCATTTTGCTGTTTCTTCTGGACAACTTTGCCAGAGTAGGGCATACGACGATAATAGAGTGTAATCGAAAGTTTACCATACAGGCCGTTGGTGAATACACAGGACCCGGACTACACTTATATGGCCACCACTCTGTGCTTTATTTAGAACTCTTTTTTCGGTTCATTCCTTTCTTTTGGGTATCTCTTCGCCCCTGGGTGTTGTTTTTGTTCTTTCACCCTAGGTTCGATAGCTACATATTTCAACTGTACAAATAATCACCCATACTATAATGGATTTCTTGCCATCCCCATCACATAACATCACGGAGAAAGGCAAATCAACAAAACGAACATACGCTCATTACCACCTATATTACACAGCGCCCGGTTATAGCCAAATTCATTCATAACTATTTGCCATGCGAGTGGCCGCAAAAAGAACCGATAGTAACCACAAAAAACACTTACCAATGTCACTTAACGGCCCTAAGAGCCAGGCCATGTACGTCAGTGAGAGCGGAGAAAAAACAAAAGTGCGTTTCTTGATTTTTTTTTAATATCTGGCTTTGGTTGTCCTTTAGCCCAAGAGTCAGCTTAGTTCCTTTGGGAGCACAAGACAACCCACTGAACTGAGCATGTCACACCATCTAACACATGCACACACTTATGCCACACCCTATGGAGGTAAGACACTAAATGCAAGACCCATACGAATTTGATTCAAACCCCAACAGCAACACAAGCCTCACGTGCACTTCTTCCAGTCGTTACCGTTTGCATGTAACCAATGCTTTTGGCGGTTCATTAATGGCTTGGAAGAATATTCAGGTTTTTCTGTTTCGTTTTGATTTTTGTTGCTATTTTGGAGTTATTGTTGCCATCCTTTTACATCATTCTTTTGCGTTTTGTGTCCAGCTGTAGACTTGGCGCTAGGGACATAATTGGTTATTAAAGTAGTTTTCTTAAACACATAAACACCACACACACACTGCATATTGGCATGCAATTAGATATTCAACATCT
Source organism: Haematobia irritans (assembly GCA_003123925.1). Lineage (NCBI taxonomy): Eukaryota > Metazoa > Arthropoda > Insecta > Diptera > Muscidae > Haematobia > Haematobia irritans. Next base: position 56,922 of record PGFW01003065.1, read on the forward strand.
TCCTGAAGCGGTCATAAAAAAAGAAGGCCATTATTGCAAAACTGGGGAAGCTAAGCAATTTGGGGTCATTAAACACGAGGAAAAAAAGAAACGCAAAACAAACACAAACTCCCCTGTCCTAAAGTTAAGTTCCGATGGTCTTGCAGAGGTGCGAGTGTGCATGTGTGTAATCAATGAACAACTGGCATTATCCGGGCATCCTTTACACTTTAAAGAAAAAAAAACAACGATGAAAAACGGCTGGTTTTTTCTTTCTAGAGCAATGCAATGCTAAAGGTGCTTTAAAGTAAGTAAAAAAAATTCACTAAGTAAAAGGGCTTAAGAAATTCTGTCTTTATATCAAAAGGGCCATGGGGCTAATCAATCCAGCTAGAATTACAAAAAAGATGATAGTTATCCAAAACTACCGCAATATTGCCAAAACTAAACCGCTTTGTGAACACCGGAAAAAAGATTTGCTTCAAGGTTCCCATAGATTTTGGTGTACATTAATGATTTTGGCATGGATACTGAGGTGCGGAAAATTGCACCCTACGGATGTAATTTGAGAGCGCAATTCTCATTTTGAAATTTGAGGTTTGCGTATTTTAAACTCCACTCGCAAATAATTTTATTTGGATTCAAAGGATTCTTGACGCCCATCTTTAAGGTCATTTTCCGCATTTTTTCTGTTACTCATTAAATTACTTTAATATATAACACTAAGTATTATTAAAATGGCAAAACCCGAGTGCGCATATTTAAATAAGTTATGCTCTTTGTGATATCAGACTTGTGAAGCTATGTGAGTTAATCTGTTGAGCCTTCTTTCAATCCTTTGAAGGGTTTCATGATGCCAGTGGATTTGCGGGTGATTCGTTGACTCTAACTTTTTGTAAGATGTCTTATGTATGGCATTGAGCAAAACATGCAACCTTCATCTAAAAATAGACCATATTTTTAGGGGCCATAGGGCTTGAAATCTCTACACTGAAGAAAAAAGGTAAGTGATATTAAAAGGTTACGCAACCTCCAATTTAGGATGCGCTATTAAACGGACCAAATTCTTTAAAATTAATTAAATTCTTAATAAAAGAAAGTTTATATATCTTTACTTCAAAAATTTTTTCATTAAATTATAGGAAACACACATTTTGAAAATTGTGCGCGTCCCTTCATTAAAGTTGTGCCATGGACTTTTTAACACTAAGGCCAACATTTTCGTTAAAGTAAAGAAACAAATTTTTTTGATTTAAAGAAATCGTCCTTAAATTAACTGAAAGATTGAATCTTTAGATTTAAGATAAAAACGCTTCAAATATAGGCTAAGACTTATTTTGAGGATTTAGCATCTTTGGTATAAAGTTTTTTTCGGAATTAAGAAAATATTTTTTTACTTCGAAATATCCGTCATAATTTGGATTTTAAACTGGCATTTGTTTGTACGTGAATAGCTTTATTAATATACCGGAAAAATAGAATGAAAATTCGATAAATGAGATCTTGTATCCTAATTTAAAATTTTATGATCCTACATTTAAAGGCCAGATAGGTCGCAAAAGAATTTTCCTTATTTTTAAAGAACCCGCATCTTTGGAATCTCCGGAATCAATACCAAAATCCTTAAAGGAAGGTCAAAATCTGTGGATCCAAGTAAACTTTTTTTTTTTGAGTGTAGGATCAATAGATTTAATTATCTGTAACATATCTCATTGATTCGACCTTTTCATTCTCTTATTTGCAGAATACTAATAAAGTCGTTCAGGTACAAACAAATTTCAGATTAAAAATTATAACAGATACTTCAAAGTAAAAAATGTTTTTTTTTTTATTCCAAAAACTTTTGACCAAATTGGTAAAATGCTCAAAATTAATCTTAGGCTATATTTGAAGCAGATAATTTTAAGACTATTTCTTTAAAGTAAAATGTTTTTCTTTACTTTAAGGAAAATTTGCCTAACTTAAAGATTCATTTTAATAAACAAAAATATTTTGAAACACACATCTGAAAGGGTTTTCCAAGAGGTTATCCAAAAACTGATTCATGGGGACCATGGTTAGGTTAGGTTATGTGGCAAGCCCGATGTATCAGGCCTCACTTAGGACTATTTCAGTCCATTGTGATACCACAGTTGGTGACACTTCTCTCTTATCACTGAGTGGCTGCCCGATTCCATGTTAAGCTCAATGACAAGGGAACTCCTTTTTATATAGCCGAGTCCGAACGGCGTTCCACATTCCAGTTGAAACCACTTAGAGAAGCTCTTGAAACCCTCAGAAATTGTCACCAGCATTACTGAGGTGGGATAATCCACCGCCTGAAAAAACTTTTTGGTGTTCGGTCCGTAGCAGGAATCGAACCCACGACGTTGTGTATGCCAGGCGCGGCATGCTTAACCATTGCACCACGGTGGCTCATGGGGACAT
>PGFW01003068.1:0-10964 GCA_003123925.1 Haematobia irritans
GTGTATAGATATTTCATAAGAGGAAGCTTATAAATATTGTAATTAAAACAGGTATGAGAATGAGAGTGACGAAGTCGGAGATATCTACATTATGCTGACCATTATAAACAGAATTGAAAAAGTTTATGCTCTGTTCCGAAGACTTTGTCTTTAAATTAATTGTTTTGCTATTAATTCCGAGCCAAAAAAGCAAGGATGCATTTATGTAGCATTTCTCTTTTAAATGTAAGGGTATTTTAGCCATAGTTACCTAAATCGGAAGAACAAAGTATGGAGGCTTTACCTAAATCCGAATGTTAAATCTATTCTCTGTGTAAAATGTATAATAATATTGAGTAAAGTCTCATTGAATATAATATATGAAATATGTTACCATATTTACCCAAATCAGACGTATATATATATGGGAACTATATCTAAATCTGAATCGATTTGGCACATACAGTTGGAATGTTAGAATGAGCCTAAATCAGGAGTAAAATATACTTAGGAGCTATAACATATCTAAATCTGAAACGATTTCAATCATACTTGACACACTTGACACCATCAGTTGTACTTTTTTTTTTACAAAATTGGGAGCAACATAACATGAAACTCTGGCCTCTGGGCGTAAGTGTTACGTTACTCACAAAACATTCAGATGATCAAATAATGATCAAGTCCAAAATTAATAGCGATTGTCTTTGACCGGAAAAAAAGACCCAGTACCAAATTTGAGGACGATCGGACTTTAACGGCGAGCTGTATTTTGCACACAAAATTACATATAAAGCACCAGAACTTAGCACCGGCCTTTAAGGAAATTTATTAGCTATGTCTACGCTAGAGAATTTTCCAAAAAGAAATCGCCATAAGTAAATATTTTGAAGAATATTTATATACATAATTTATTTTAGTCACTTTCGTATTTTGAAGGAAATAAATTGAAAATATTTGTTTTTTTAGCAATTTGAATATTATGCTTCATTTGTGTACAACTTTTTCTCTAGTGTGAAAGGAATTTTCTTATATTCAAACTAAAAGTTCCATGAATTAAAATAAAGTCAACTTGGCTTAGTTCAAATGTTCGCCTAATCCTTACGCTTAAAACAGACCACTCATTCAAGAGGAACTTGATTGATTCACTTTCCTTCTTAGCGTGACAAAGATGGTTCAGTAAGGCAAACAACATTTGTGAAAAATAAAAGTTTTCTCTTTTCTATACCAAATATAATGAAGATCCAATAGAAATTTCGATTTTTGTAATATTAACAGCACACAGTTATATGAATATTTGAGGGATTTAGAATACGGACTGTTATTATTCAATTTTGGCTGACAATCCCCTTTTTATAAATAAAACGCTAGCAATTTTCTCCCAATGCTAGCATTATTTGAAAGCGAAATTTTATATATTACTGCTGACATATACTTGCACCGCAGAGAAAAAATTGCTATAAAAATTCCACTGCGCCGAGCGGCCAACATCGATGAGAAACCAGAATAAGAATTGTAAAATTTTAAACTTGTTTTTCTTTACACACATAATACAAAAGCCACACATTTTATATTCATGCAAAAAATAAACGCTACAAACAAATGATGTAGAATTGGAGAAAAAAATAAAAACACATGTTAAATTGTGTCACTGGGTCGTTAACAAATAACAACAGCTCCAATGCCAGGCGACAACACCCAACAGCAAAAAGTGAGCAATTGTAATAAGAATAAAATTGGATGCGTGCGCAAACTCAGTACACTTGTTCTCAGTTATTGTCTGAAAAGTGGCCAGACTCTGACAGAAATTTTCTAAATTTTTATTGTTTCTCCTTACTTTGCATTAAAGCTGTTGTATAACCCTCTTCTCTTTATGCTGATCAATGTCGCCTACGAGAAAAATCTAGCTAAGATACTCGCATGTTAAATAGCTAAAAGATAATGAAATCACTCAGGTCTATGATCACTGAAAACTTCGACTTCATAATTGAATTTTTGATTGACTCCAAAGTAGTTTTCGTTGTCAACAAAATTAAAATGTACGTTGGAATTCTGTTCCATTACAAACATCTGTTGTCTTGAATAGAAAACTCATTAATTTACTACTCAAATCCCACCTGTCTATCTGAATCCCACCTGTCTAATATATATATAACATTTTCACTTCATGCCCGCATTAAATGGTTTATAGTTATTTTCATATCCTTCACCATTACACTGAAAAAAATATTTGCGTAATATTAAAGATTATGCAACCTAAATTTTAGGATGTGCGCTTTACAGATTACTAAGGACAAATTTCTTTAAAATAATGAAATTTTAATTAAGATAAAGTTTCTAATCTTTACTTCAAAATTTTTTGTATTAAATTTAGGACTCAAATTTTGGAAATTTGCGTCCCTCGGTTAAAGTCGTATATCTTTAAACTAAGGCCAATTTTCCTTAAAGTAAAGAAGCAAATTTTTTGTTTAAAGTAATCGTCCTTAAATTAACTGAAATATTGAATCTTTAGATTTAAAATAAAAACGCTTAAAGTATAGGCTAAGACTTATTTTGAGGATTTCGTATCTTTGGTTTAAGACTTTTTTGGAATTAAGATAAAATTTTTTCTTTGAAGTTCCTGTTATAGTTTCGATTTTTAAACTGGCATGTGCTTGTACGTGAATAGCTTTATTAATGTATCACGAAAAGAGAATAAATACTTGATAAATAAATTAGATCTGAATCCCAATTTTAATTTTTTGATCCTAGATTTACAGCCAGATAGCTCGCTAAAAAATTCCTTATTTTAAATAAGCCGCATTTTTGGCTCGGACTCAATACCAAAATCCTTAAAGAAAGGTCAAAGTCTTTGCATCCAATTAAACTTTTTTGTTTGTTTCAATGTAACCATCAATGTAAATAATACCTAACCATTTTATTAAAAATTTCATGCCAATCAAATAAAGATAGGTAAGTTAAGTTTTTTAATAAGATGGAATTGTTTGGGCCTTTTTTAATAATAAATTCAAAATTGAATACCTTTGTATACTCATATTTACATGCTTCAAATTTTCTTGCGTGAGTATTTAAAATAAATTGCACTTATGCCTCTAAGACTAATATTTATACAATTCCTATGAAATAAGGTTTCTTATTGTTTGGTTGACCATTCAAAATTGAAAAATTTATTATGACTTCACCCAGCAAAAAAAAAAAAAAAAACAAAAAATGTGAATAAAATTCACAATATATTAATATTATATTTGCTTCAAATAAACAAACCATAAAATAGGTCTGTATGCATGGAAATGCACACAAAGTACATACATATATGAATATTTCAATATATCCAAGGCAATCCAACATATGTTGGTCTTTGAATAAACATATATGTATATGTGTAGAACATACTCTTAGAATTTTATTTCTTTTATTTTATTACCCTACACCATCTATGTGGGCACGCTATAAGAACATTGATCTGCTTTGTAATATGTTTTTGGATTTAAATGTAAGTAATTTTGCAAAATCCGACAGACCGTGTAAATATTGTGTCTGATAGGAGCTAAGAAAGCAAGATGGACTTATGTGGGATATGGGAGCTATATCTAAATCTGTACCGATTTTGATGACTGTTGTTGTTGAGCAGAATATTAATAAGTTTAGTGCATATCTTTGCAACCACTCACATGGGAGACGAGCATAGACATATGGTGTACTTGGCAATATTGCTCAGAGCGAGTCCCTGAAGTCGATATAGCCATGCCCGTCTGTGTGGTGAACCATTTTTGGCTGATCAAAGTACCAGGTCGCAGTTTTAGTCCAATCGACTTCACAATTTGGTATAAGTTTTCATTTGAGTCAATTAGAACCCTAGTTTGTTTTGGAAGAAATCGGCTGAGAATTAGATATTAGCTCCATACATATCTTTGGCCCCATAATTTGGCACTTAATATGGTCCCAGAAACCAGAGTTGTATCCCTATTTGGTTTAAATTTTGCCACAAGAAGAACCAATTGGTACTATAGTCATTGTGCTAAATTTTATTGATATCGTTTCAGATTTTGGATATACTTCCATATAGATGGTTTTCGCCCGGATATGCACTATGATAGCCCCAGAAGCCATAGTTTTACCTAAATTTGCTTGAATTTTTGCACAAGGGAGAACAATTTGGTACTACTAGCTCAAGTGTGTCATATTTTTATTGAAATCGGTCGATTAGATATAGCTCAACATATATATATATTCGCCGATATGCACTTTATATTGGCCCCTAAATTTGCCGTTTACAATTTTTGCACAAGGGGAATAATTGTACTATAGTCAAGATGCTAAATTTTATTGATATCGGTTCAGATTTAGATATAGCTCCCATATATATGTTTTTCCGATTTGGGCATTTTCCTTATAAAATCACCACTGCTAAGTCGAAAACTTGCAAAAATGACTTCAATTTGCCCATACTTCTAATACATATCTATCTACCGATAAACCATAAATTTACTTTTGCGAAGTTGCGTCAAAATTGGCTCTGTATTTAAAATGTTCTATGATATATACCCTGCTCACACTTGTGAACAGGGGCTATTATAAGTTAGTGCATTATGTTTGCAACACCCAGAAGAGACGAGATAGACAGCATGGTGTCTTTTGGCCAATAATGCTCAGGTAGGTCCCTAGTCGATCTAGCCTTTTTCCGTCTGTCGTCCGCCTCTGTTCTGTGAAACAACAATTTTTGTTAATCAAAAAAACTTAGGTCGCTGTTTTAGTCCAATCGACTTTCAAATTTGGTATAAGTTTCTGTTTTGGGTCAGAATAGAACCCTACTTTGTTTTGCGAAGAAATCGCCGTTCAGTATTTTAGATGTACGCTCTCAATTATATGACAGTTGGCTGATAGTCCCCGGTCTGGACACATAGATGGCCGTCGCTAGTATTAAATGCATATTATTTTTATATAGTACCCAACCTTCAAAATGATTCGTGTCAAAATTTGACGTCTGCGTAAGTTTCAATTAGTCTTGTCGAGAAGCGTCTTTTGTTAAAGCAACTTTTGTTATTGTGCAAAAAAATGGAAAAAAGCGAATTTCTGTTTGATAAAATACTGTTTTCTTATAAGGGAAAAAATACGGTGGAAGCAACACCTTGGCTAAATAATTAGTTCCGACTCTGCCCCAGGGAATCAACAATAATTGATTGGTATGGCAAAAATTGCAAGCGTGGTGAAATGAGCACGGAAGGACGCGTGAACGCAGTGGACGACCTGGAAAGAGGTGTTTACCGACGCAAAACATCAAACAAAAATCCACAAAATGATTCTTGAAATGACCGTAAAAATGAAAGTTGAAAAGATTAGGCAGAGGCCTTAAAGATATCAAAGGAACTGTGTTGCCGTCATATCATATCGTCAATTATTTGGATATGCGCGAAGCTCTGTGCAAAATTGTGCCGCGCGAGCTCACATTTGGACCAAAAAAACAAACGTTGTGATGATTTCTGAGCGGTGTTTGCAGCTGTTAACACGTAATACACCCGAGGTTTTCGTTCGATATGTGACAAATGGATGAAACATAGGCCTCCATCACTACACTCCTGGTCCATCGACAGTCGGCTGAGTGGACAGCGACCGGCTGAAAAACCGTCTCCGAAGCGTGGCAAAGTTCAAAAGTCCGCTGGCAAAGTAATGGGCCTCTGTTTTTTGGGGAAAAGCGCATGGAATAATTTTTATCGATTTTCTTGAGAAGAGAAAAACCATTAACAGTGACTATTATATTGCGTTAGTTTGGAGCGTTTGAAGGTCGAAATCGCGGCAAAACGCTCCATATGAAGAAGAGACAAGTAAGTAAAGTCTAAAGTCGGGCGGGGCCGGGCTATATTATACCCTTTCACGCCTATGTAGGGCCCAAAATTTGTGTTACCATCTAAAAACTTACTTCACATTTTGCTGGAAGCTATATAAAGGAGACAATTTTTTTTACCTTCTACAAAATCTCTAAATTAAATTTAAATCGGCTAACGCTATTCCAGTTAATGGAGGAAAACTTCCAATGAAATATGGGTCTAAAATGTGACTAACAGTCTACCATAATTTCCCCAACTTCTGGTGTACGTATATATGGGAGCATATAATTAAATCGAAAACTGATTTTGACTTAAATTTGACCATGTAATAGTTAGAATAATACATTCTGCTGTCTATGCGAAATTGCACGTAAATGGGAGTTATAACTTTGGCCCCCCCTGCGTCATATTGAGTGCAATCGGACGGAAGAATATAATATGGGAGCCATATCAAATCTGAAACCGATTTTCAACAAATTTGGCCACAATTACCGATACTCTTAAACTGTACTCGTGTCGCGAAAAATTATGAAGGCAAATTCACGGCCATATAAGTTTCAAATCGGAACCGAAGTATATATTATGGAGCTATATCAAGAATCTGAATCGATTGTTGACCATATTTGCGCACATACAATAGTATCGTTAAAAGTTACCGCCTTGTGCAAAATTTGAAGTAAGTCAGGGCAAAACTCTGGCTTTTGAGACCATATTACAGTCCGAAATCGGCCGAAAGATTTTAACAAAAATTTGGACACACTTAACGATACTATTGAACGACCCCTTGCTGCAAAATTTTGAAAGCAAAATCACGGCAAAACTCTTGGCTTTGGTGGCCATATAAGCGCTTCAAAATTGGACGAAAGATATATATGGAGCCTATATCTAAAATTTTGAACCGATTTCAATCAACATTTACCAAGCATTTGCTAGAATGTTCAATTCTACCCTCTGTGCATAATTTCATGGAGATCGTAGTAAAACTTTGGCCTCTGTGGTGATGATCGAGTCTGAAATTCGGACGCAAAGATATGATATGGAAAAGCTATATCTAACAAATCTGAACTCGATTTGACTGTATTTTTATGCAAGCATTTTCGAGCATTCATAAAATAATTTGGATGTACGGTATTTCAAGAAAAATCGGTTGATAAACACGCTAACTATGACCAAATCGGCGGATAAATATATTATGGCAGCTATATCTAAATCTGAAAGCGATTTTATGTTATCCAAACACCAATAGCGATTGTCTCGTCCCAAGAAACGCCCTATCCAAATTGAGGACGATCGGACTTTAAATTGCGAGCTGTACTTTTGTGCCACAAAATTACATATACAGACAGACGGACCGCCGGACAGACGGACATCGCTTAAATCGGACTCAGAATTTAATTCTAAGCCGATCGGTATACTAAAAGATGTGTCTGATGACCACTATTTCTTTGGCGTTACATACAAATACAACAAACTTATTATACCCTGCTAATCCACATAGTGGTGAAGCGCGTATTAAAAATGTGATTTGGCCCCAGAAGCCAGAGTTTTATCTCTCAATTTGCTTGAAGTTTTGCACAAGGAGAACAATTCGTACTATAGTCAAGTGTGCTCAATTTAATTGAAATCGGTTCAGATTTATATATAGTTTCCCATATATATCTTTTTCGCCTCGATATTGACTTTATATGGCCAGAAAGCCAAACTTTTTAGCTTATATATCTTTCGGCCCGGATTTTCCGCTTCATATGACACAGAGCTCAAAAGTTGTAGTATTGTATTTACGTGAAAATTTTTACACAGGGAGTAGAATTAACATAGTAACTATGGCATTGTCAAATTTGGTTGAAATCGGTTCAGATTTCGATATAGCTTCCATATATATGTTCCGATTTGGGAAAAAAATGACCAAAAAGTACCCATACTAAAGTCGAAAACTGGTAAAAAGTGACTCAAAATTTTCTTTTATTTCTAATAACATATCTATCGACGATAAATCATAAACAGACTTCTGCCCGCAAGTTGCCTCAAAAATTGGTTCAGATTTAAATGTTTCCCATAGCTGACAACGACTCTAAATATAAAGTTTATAAATATTGTAGAACTCTGTCAACATCTGCCGAATTTAAGATATATGTGTATGGGAACATAAACCTTTATATATAGCATCCAACACATTGGACGAATTTGATATGGTATCGAAAATGTGGGTATACTCGTAATATAGTCGGCCCGCCCGATTTAGACTTACCTTAGTTGTTTTAAATATTATGGGACAAAACATTTTGGAAATTTGCGTCCCCTTTATTAAAAGTCGTATGTCTTGAATTAAGGCAGTTTTCTTGAAAGTAAAGCAGACACAATTTTTGATTCTTAAGAATCGTTCTTTAAATTAACTGAAAATATGCGGAATCTTTAAGATTTACAATAAAAAACGCCCATTAAAGTATAGGGCTAAGGACTTATTTTTGAGGATTTCGTATCTTTGGTTTAAAACTTTTTTGGAATTAGATAAAATTTTTCTTTGAAGTTCCTGTTATAGTTTCGATTTTTTAAACTGGCATGTGGATGTACGTGAATAGCTTTATTAATGCTATCACGAAAAGAGAAAATACTTGATAAATAAATTAGATCTGAATCCCAATTTTAATTTTTGATCCTAGATTTGATCCTTGGTGATAGCTCGCTTAAAAATTCTTTATTTTAAATAAGGCGCCGCATTTTTGGCTTCGGACTCAATACCAAAATCCTTAAAGGAAAGGTTCAAAGTCTTTGCATCATAAACTTTTTTGTTTGTTTCAATTGTAACATCAATGCTAAATAATACCTAACCATTTTATTAAAAATTCATGTCAATCAAATAAAGATAGGTAGTTAAGTTTTTTAATAAGATGGGAATTAGTTTGGGCCTTTTTTAATAATAAATTCAAATGAATACCTTTGTATACTATATTTACATGCTTCAAATTTTCTTCGCGTGGAGTATTTAAAATAAAATCTGCACTTATGCCTCTAAGATAATATTTTATACAATTCCTATGAAATAAGGTTTTCTTATTGTTTTGGTTGACCATTCAAAATTGAAAAATTTATTATGACTCACCAAACAAAAAAAAAAAAAAACAAAAAATTGAAATAAAATTCACAATATATTAATATTATATTTGCCTTAAAATAAGACAAAACCATAAAATAAGGTCTGTATGCCCATGGAAATGCACACAAAGTACATACATATATTGAATATTTCAATATATCCAAGGACATCCAACATATTGTTGGTTCTTGAATAAACTTATGCTATCATTGTGTTAGAACATACTCTTAGAATTTATTCTTTTATTTTATTACCCTAACACCATCTATGTGGGCACGCTATAAAGAACATTGATCGCTTTGTAATATGTTTTTGCATTTTAAATGTAAGTAATTTTGCAAAATCGACAGACCGTGAAATATGTGTCTGCATAGGAGCTAAGAAAGCAAGATGGACGTTATGTGGATATGGAGCCAATCTAAATCTGTACGATTTTGATGAAATTTGGTATGTATGCAGAGAACGCTAATTATACCCTGGCAAAGTTTCAAGTAACAATCAGAGTAAAACTTTGGCTTCTGTAGTCATACTGAGTGTTAAAGGCGGGCCGATAGATTATAATGCGCGAGCTATATCTAATTTTGACCGATTTCGAATTGCGTATTCGTAGATAACCGTTTTGATTCTTTCTTCTGGTGTAAAATTTCACTAAAATCTAAGTAAAACCTGATCGGCTTTCTGGGGCCATATAAGACCACACACGGGTGAAACTATATATTATATATAGTATTATGTTAGTTATATTAAATCCGAAGCGATTTGTTCCAAAATCAATTATTATTCTGACCAATTAACATTACTCTGTGGCAAATTTATGAAGTTGTTTGGACTGAAACTGCGAACTAGACTTGTTTAAAAAAATTGTTTTCACAAGACAGCATGGAGGGACGATTACCCCCTCAAAAAAAAAAAAAAAAAAAAAAATGCCTTATATAACATATGTCTAAACCACAAATAAAAATTAATTTTAGATGGAAATTACTTTTAATAATACACACGGGTTGCCACAGTTGCGGTACAATTCTATAAAATAGTAGATTTTTTTACTGTTTGTGGATTTGTAGAATTCTGGATTGTTTGTTAGATTGCAATATATTCCTCTTACAAACTAGGTTTTTCATTAGACAAACTTTTCTATAGCGGAATAAATTTTGACAACCATCTTTCTATAGAAATAAAATTTTGACAAAATTTTTATATAGAAAAACAAATTTTGGCAAAATTTTCATAAAAAATAAAATTTTTGACCAAATTTTCTTTATAAATAAAATTTGACTAAATTTTCTGGGGCGAATTTTGGACAAAATGTTTAAGAAAGTAAAATTTTAACAAAATTTTTATAAGAATAAAATTTTGACAAAATTCTTCTATAGAAATAAAATTTCCTATTCTATAGAAAAGTATTTGTCTAATGAAAACTAGTGAAGAGGAATATATTGCAAAATCTAACAAACAATCCAGAATTCTACAAATCCACCAAACAGTAAAAAATCTACTATTTTTAATAGAATTGTACCCACTGTGGCAACCGTGTGTATTAATTAAAAGTAATTTCCATCTAAATTAATTTATTTGTGGTTAGACATATGTTATATAAGCAATTTTTTTTTTTTTTTTTGAGGGGGTATCGTCCCTCCATCTGTCTGTGAAAAACATTTTTTTAAACAAAGTCTAGTTCGCAGTTTCAGTTTCCAAACAACTTCAAATTTGCCACAAGTATGTTTATTGGTCAGAATATAATTGATTTGGAAACAAATCGCTCGGATTGTAGATATAACTAACATAATATATATTATATATTATATTTTCAACCCGTTGTCGTCTTAATTGGCCCAGAAGCCCAGGTTTTACTTAGATTTAGCGTGAAATTTACACAGAGAAAGAATAAACACGGATTACTACCGAATACCAAATTCGAAATCGCGCTCAAAATTAGATATAGCTCACATATTATCTACGCCCGAATTCACTCATATGACCCTACCAAAAGGCCAAAGTTTTACTCGATTTACTTGAAACTTTGCCACAGGGTTATTAATTAGCGTCTCGGCATTACATACCAAATT
>PGFW01003085.1:0-16220 GCA_003123925.1 Haematobia irritans
AAAAAAATTTAATTGAAAGCCAATTAAAACAAGTATATATGGCCGTAGTTCAGCCATGACCGCACAACTTATGTACCTCCACCATGGATAGCGTAGAAACGCTTTACGAATAAGACTTGTCATCCAGAATCGAATTACTTGGTTGTGGTATCTTAAGATCTTTTCGTAAATTGTGAGTTAGTCCATTACCGTGCATATATTAGACCAAAAAAGCGTAATGTGTAGGTAAGTCTACAAATTAATTACGAATCGATATGGGACTAATTGGCCACAGCCGTACGTAGCGGAGCCAGGAATGAAATATGCCGGGCGTCGCTTTATATGGGGGCATAATATTTATGAACTATGATGATGGAACAAATTTTTGTGTGATTCGGGATCGATTTATCTCAGCGGCCTAATATATAAACTATTAGACTCATATGGACCTAGTTAGCGCATGGTTTTGTTAACGGCCAATATACTAGCACAATGCTATCCAAATTTCAAACTGACTCGGTATGAATTTTGCCCCTCCAAGTGGCTTCCAAAACAAATCTCTTGGATCGGTTTAATATGGGATATATATTGATTTGGACTGATATGGACCACTTTTATGTCATGGTTGCTTAAATATCATATACTTACACCACCTACCAAATTTCAAACCAGATCGGATGAATTTTTGCTTTCCTCCAAAAGCACGGAGCGTCAAAATCTGGGAATCGGTTTATATGCGGGGATTATTATATATAATTTTTTTATGGCTTGATATGAACCAATTTCCTGGACATTGTTGTTGGATACCACATACTAACATCACGTACCAAATTTTCAGACCGAATCGGATGCAATTTGCCTCTTCCAAGGGGTCCGGAAGTCAAATCTGGGATCGGTTTATATTTGAGGGCTATACTAAATTGTTTGAGGCCAATATACTAACACACGTACCAAATATCAACTGAATCAGAGAAATTTTGGTCTTCCAAAGAGGCTACGGAGCGTCAAAGATTCTGGTGATCGCGTTTATATGGGGCGCTATATATAATTATCCACCGATGTGGACCAATTTTGGCATGGTCGATTAGAGACCATATTTTACTAACAATCATGCTACAAAAATTTCAGCCGCGGATCGGCATGAAATTTGCTTCTCTTAGAGGCACCTCAAGCCAATCGGGGATCGGTTTTATATGGGCGGCTACTATATAATTATTGACCGATAGGTTATGCCGTTAGGTTACGGTGGGCAAGCCCGATGTATCAGCTCACTTAGACTATTCAGGTCCATTGTGACATACCACATTTGGTGAACTTCTCTCTATCACTGAGCTGCTGCCGCATTCCATGTTAAGCCTCAATGACAAGACCTCCGTTTTTATAGCCGAGTCCGAACGGCGTTTCCAACATATGCAACTGAACCCACCTTAGAAAGCTTTGAAACCCTCCAGAAAATGTCATACAGGGCATTACTTGATATACTTAACCCACGTACAAATTTCAGGCCGGCATCAGGATGAAATTTTCTTCTCTTAGAGGCTCCGCAAGCCAAATCTGACCGGATCGCCGCTTTATATGGGCGGCTATATTAATTATGGACCCGATGTGGAACCATATTTTTGCATGCGCGTTAGAGACCATAATTCTAACCACCACTGTACCAAATCTTCAGCCGGATCGATGAAATTTGCTTCTCTTAGAGGTTCTGGCAGCCAAATTTGGGGCGGTCCGTTTATATGCGGGGGCTATTACGTACATGTGACGATATGGCCTTATTTTGCAAACAACATTCCGACCTACCATCAATAACAAACTACATTGTAGCCAAGTTTTTCAAGTTCGATAACTTGTTTCGTTCGGGAAGTTAGCGTTGATTTCAATAGACGACGGACGGACGGGACGGACATTGCTTAAGATCGACTCAGAATTTTCACCCACGACGCAGCAATATATATACTTTATGGCGTCTTTTAGAGAAATATTTCGATGTGCTTACAAAACAGAATGACAAAGTTAATATAACCCATCTATGGTTGGGAGGGTATAAAACAAATTAATTGATCAAATTAATTTTTATACCTCCTCCACCATAGGGGATGGGGTTTATATTTAACTTTGTCATTCTGTTGCTAACACATCGAAATATTTCTCTAAGACGCCATAAGTATATATATTCTGCGTCGCCTGTGTGAATTCTGAGTCGATCTAAGCATGTCCGTCCGTCCGGTCCGTCCGTCTATTGAAATCACTGCTAAACTTCCGAACTGAAACAAGTTAATCGACTTTTGAAACTTTGGGCACAAGTAGTTTGTTATTTGATGTTACGGTCGGATGGATGGTTGTTGCCAAATAAGCCCATTAATCGGTCCCACATGTACGTATTTTTAGCCCCCATATAAAACGACCCTCAAATTGGCTTGCCAGACCCTCTTTAAGAGAAAGCAAATCTTCATACCGCCAATCCGGCTGAAATTTGCGTACATGGTGTATAGAAATATTGGTCTTCTAAACGACCATTGCCAAAAAAATTGCGTTCCACATCGGTCCATAATTAAATATAGGCCCCCATATAAACCGATCCCCAGGATTTGGCTTCGGAGCCTCTAGAGAAGAAAATTTCAATCCCGATCCGGCTGAAATTTAGGTACGTGGTGTTAGTATATCAGTAATGCTGTAGCGACATTTCTGAGGGTTTCAAAGCTTCTACTAAGTAGGTTTTCAGTGCAATTTTTGGAACGCGTTCGCGACTCGCGCTATAAAAAGGACGGTCCCTTGTCATTGGAGCTTAACATGGAATCGGGCAGCACTCAGTTGATAAGAGAGATAGTTCACCAATGTCGGTATCACAATGGACTGAATTATCTAAGTGAGCCTGATACATCGCCAGGCTGCCGCACGCCTAACCTAACCTAACCTATCGCGTTCAATATTATATATAGCCCCCATATAAACCGATCCCCGATTTTGGCTTGCATGTGCCTCTAAGAGAAGCAAATTTCATCCGAATCCGAGTCTGAAATTTGGTACATGATGTTAGTATATGCGTCTCTAATGACCCATGCCAAAATGCGTCCAACATCGGTGGATTAATTATATATTAGCCCCCATATTAAACGCATTTCACCAGATTTTGACCTCCGTAGCCTCCTTGCGATAGACCAAAATTTCTCTGATTTCAGTTGATATTTGGTACCGTTTGGTGTTTTTAGTATATGGCCCAAAACAATTTATATAGCCCTCATATAAAAACCGATTCCCCAGATTGACTTCGGAGCCCTTGGAAGAGCCAAAATTCATCCGCATTCTTGTTGAAATTTGCGTACGTGATCTTTGTATGTGGTATCCAACAACAATTGCAGGAATTGGTTCATATCAGCCCATAATTATATAATAATCCCCATATAAACCGATTCTCTTACCAGATCTTGACCTCCGGCTGCCTTTTGCGAGAAGCAAAAATTCATCCGATTCTGGGTTTGAAATTTGTTAGGTGGTTGGAGTATATGGATATTTTAACAAAACCATGCCCCCAAAAGATGCTCCATATCTAGGTCCATAATCATATATTAATCCTCCACCCCACATATTAAACCGATCCAGAGAATTGGTTTTTGAGCCACTTTTGGAGGGGCAAAATTCTTCCGAGTCCAGTTTGAAATTTGGTACAATTGTGCCTAGATATATGGCCGGTTTAACAACCGATGCCTAACTAGTCCATATGAGTCTATTAGTTTTATATTAATAGCCCTTGAGATAAATCGATCCCCAATCACACAAAAAATTTGCTTCCATTTTCAAGTTCATTAATATAGCCCCCATTATACAGCGACCCCCATATTTCAATTTCTGGCCCTCCCTACGTAACCGATCAATAGTCCATATCGATTCGTAATTTATTTGCTAGACTTACCTCACACATACCTTTTTGTCTCAATATATGCCACGTTATGGAACTAACTCACAATTTTAGAAAACGATTTAAGATACCAAGCAACCCAAGTAATTCGATTCTGCGATGACATGTCTTTCGTAAACGTTTCTACGCTATCCATCGGTGCGAGGGTACATTAAGCTTTCGGGCATTGGCTGAACTTACCGGCCAACTATACTTGCTTTTAATGGCTTTCAATTAATTTTTTTAAATTGATACTATCATTACTGTGATTGAAGACATTAATTGGATCAATTAATTTCGTGTTGGCAATGGACTCTAGACACGAGTTCATGATCGGGGACTTGCCGTTATGCACCTTCCTGACCCGCTAACACCTAGTGAACTGCACACAATGTCTCAATGTCACAATTAACGTCGGTTCTTGGATCCGCCCCATTAAGTTTGACTTTAGCAAGGAATTCATCTAAATTGGTCACCTGGTAAGTGACAATAGTGTTGAAGGATACACTGGTAGGAAAACTTCGTTATGTTAACGAAATGTGCCATTAAAATTGAGCCAATGAAACAAATTCGTTTATATTACGAAATTTTAGTTTTTTTTACCAAATTTTCTGTTAATCAACGAAACGTTTCGTGTTATTAACGAATATTTTCATTGTCTTAATGGAAATTTTTACGTTATTTAATTGAAAATTTTCTTTGATCCAATTTTAATGATATTTTCTTTGTGTGTATAGACGACACTAAAAATGGTTCACAGTTAGGCGGTTCAAGGACCAATGTTGACCTATCGGTTTAGCGTTTTTTCTTTTGTGAAAAACCTTCACCCACTAGTGAAGACTAATGTCTGTGAAGACAAAATTTTCTATGGAAATAAAATTTTGTCAAAACTTTCCATAAAAATAAAATTTGGCAACGTACAAGAAATAAAATTTTGACAAAATTTACTATCGAAATAAAAATGTCCAAAAATTTTCTACAGATATAAAGTTTTGAGAAAATTTTCTATGGAAATAACATTTTGACAAAATTTTCTGTGGAAATAGAATTTTTAAAAAACTTTCTAGAGAAATACAATTTTGACCAAATTTTCTATAAAAATAAAACGTTGACAAAACTTTCTATAGAAATAAAATTTTGATAAAAATTTCTATAGAAATAAAATTTTGACAAAATTTCGGTAGAAATAAAAATTTGACGAAATTTCGTGTAGAAATAAAATTTTGACAACTTTTTCTATAAATTCAATATAAAACATTTCTTTGGAATAAAACAATTTTTTTTTACATACTAACCACAAAAAATTAATCAACTACATCAAAATTAATTTAATTGGGTAGATTTTTGGTAAAATTTTCTTCAAATTGGTAATTTTTTTTATTTTACAGTTTTTTCTTTTTTTTTACATATAAATTTAAATTTATTAATTGTTTCCTATTTAAATAATTTTTACCCATAATATTATTATTATTTTTAGTCTTAAGTCATAATGTTTATATAATTTTGTATTCTATATTTTGGAGTAGTTTTTATTGTAATTTAACCTATATCGGCCCATGGCTTCAAATTACAAAATCGAGCAAATAAATAAAATAAAATTTTCTTCAAATGAGGTATAGCTCCTACATGTATGAACTTTTTAGCAAAAACTCTCTTTTGCCGGCTCTAAACGTGTAAACGCACTCCTTCTAGTCAAAATTTTTGAACGGACCTAATATCGTCATTTTTGGGGAAAAAACAGAAAATTTTCATTTGCTATATTTTGAGCAAAAAATCGTCAAAATGCCGATAAATCGGCAAAATTGGCAGCCCTGAATAGCGGACAATGTCTACTCTATTGGTAGGATATGTTGGGCCTGGGTACCCCAGGGTTAAATTTTCTTGTATACACGGAAGGCTTGTCGCCAACTCAGAAGCAGACGCAACGTTGATCAATGACAGAATTAATTGAACCTAGCAGTCTTCTCCACATCCTTATATATGTGGAGACTGAAATCCTGCTGGCATAAATGAAATTTGAATATTTTATTTAACAAATATCGAGTAATACTGAAACCATTATAATTGAATTCATCACATTTTTCAAGTTAAAAATTTCTTATCATTATTTTCTATTACTTAGGTTAAATAATTTTCAAAATATTCCCTTAGTCATTTTTTAATGGAAATATCAGTGATAAGACCGAGAGACCTATTTTTAAAATATTCATCCCCCCAAAATGTCTAAAGTCTACGAAATGATAAGCTAGAATTTTTTCAGTCATTTAAATAACGTCTCTAAAAATAAAATAAATAAACAGCACACTCTGCCACTGCCTATGCACTTTGAAATCACTTGGATTTTTTTTGTAGGATTTCAATTATTTATTCAACCACAAAAAATATTCCATTAAAATCATCTGCAATGGAAATGCATGCATGATGCTTGATTGTTTGTTTTGGCCAAAGAAAATTGGTGGCGTGCATGCGCTGCTGCATGTCGACAGACCCAAAATCTTATCTGTTTGCTCTTAATCACTTGTTGTCTTTCTGAAACAATTCACTTGCACCACACAAATTAAACTATATTGTGTGACCACAATAAACATCCTAAGATGTGTCGCTTGCCACTCATCCATGCAATCCATTTATCCCGGCAAAACAGCAGCTGCCCATCCTAAGCATTCAACCATTCATTCATTCACGGCAATGTAACCTAAAGATTATTATCTACAAAAGAGGAGTACTTTGTGGAAGACCATAAGCAAACACTCCAGTTACATTTGGGACTTTGGAGTTCTTATGCCAAGAGAATTCGTCCGATCGATAAAATCAACGTCATTGCAAGGCTATGGAGAGATAGGTCACTATAGAGGCCTTTCTGATAGAGATGCAATTCATAACTCAATTAAATTATAAAAAAATTAAATCAATGAGGTTAAATTATAGTAAATACATTTATATTAATTTAACAATTTATATTAATTTAGCAATACAGACAAGTCTATTTGGATAAAGATTTTGTTCTTTTTCTTAGGATTTTGTATTGTTTCCGAACCAAAGATGCCGGCTTCCTTTATTCCCTCTTATCGCCTACTTTCTTTTCTCGGAATAACATTTTAATGTTCAAATAAAATAAATAGTTTTGTATTGTAGCACAACACAGAAAAAATATTGTCGAGGCGCCAAAGATTTCTTTACTATAAACATACGAATGCGTTTTTTTTGTTAAATACACTCAAAAAGTTTACTTTGATCCAAAGAATTTTGACCTTCTTTATAGGTATTTTGGTATTGATTCCGAGGTGCGGCTTTTCTTAAAAAAAGACAGTTTGTCTTTAAATTTAGGCATATAAAATTAAAATTAAATTATACTTTATCTATCGAATTTTTTTTTTCGTGTTATACACAAAAAAAATATTTTCAAAAAATTTCCAATTAATATTTTTAATTGAATTTTCAAAAAATATTCAATTACATTATTAATTGGTTCAAAAAATGTTTAAATGAAACACAAAATTAAATTGTATCAATTAATTTTTAATTGAGATCAATCAAATGTTAATTGACTTTGGCTGATTGATTATCAATTTCCGTGATTATAGGACGTTTTCATTAAAAATTAATTGGATCAATTAATTTTGCGAGCATTGACAGACAACAAAAATTTATTCTGTGTATTAACAATAGTTCATTGTGCACAAATAAATTTTAGCTTAAAACCCAAATTACAACAGATACTTCAAAGTAAAGAATGTTATCTTATGTTCATAAAAAACTTTAATCCAAAAATACAAATCTTAATATAATTCTTAGCCTAAATTGGAAGTGTTTGTTTTATCGTTAATCCAAAGATTCAATATCTTCAGTTAATTTAAAGATTATTTCATTAAATCGATAATATTTTTTGCTTAAATAATAGAAAATTGCTTATTTCAAAGATCTAGTGTCCAAAATTAAAAAAAAGAAAAATTTCAAAGCGCGAAGTTACAACTTTCTTTTAATTATAACGTCGAGAGGTCGGATGGTATTGCAAATGTGGCCATATGCGTTCCACTTTTTAACGTTTACGCCCTGCCATAATAAAGGCCCCCCAAAATTTGCTTGCGGGACTTCTTAGAGAAGCAAATTTTTCATCCGATTCTGAAATCGACATTGGTGTCAGCATATGCATCTCTAACTACCGTGCAAAAATTGCCGTCGCACACTCGGTACATACTATAATATATGGCCCATAAACTAAACCGATCTCCCGATTGGCTTGCCGGAGCCTGCTTAAAGAGAAGCAAATTGTTCATCGATCCGGCTGACATTGGGTAAATGATGCTAAGTATATGTGCGTGTTAACACTTGAATAGGCAATCGGTAAATTATAGCCCCATATAAACCGATCTCTCACGATTTCGGCTTTGCGGAGCGCTTAGGAGAAAGTCAAATTTCTCCGATCCTGCTGAAATTGCGAGTACATATGCGTGTTAAATATATGGTCCTCTGAATGACGCGCTACAAAAATGGTCCACCATCGGTTGATTAATTATATAAAGCCCCCATGGATAAACCGATCACCAGATTGAAGCATCCGGAATCTCTTGGAAGTCCAAAATTCATTCTGATTCAGTTGAAGAAATTTTGGTACTGATGCGTGTTAATATATGGTATCCTAACAACCGATGCAAACAAATTGGTCGGAAATCGCCGTCCATAATTATATAAAGTCCACCCCATATTAAACGATCCGATTTGGCTTGCGGAGCCTCTTAAGACAAGCAAATTTCATCCGCATCCGGCTGAAAATCTTTCAGTATATGCGTGTTAGTATATGTCTCTAGTACCATGCGCAAAAAATTGATCCACATCCGGTCATTAATGTATATATTAGCCGCCCCATATAAACAGTATTCACCCTGATTTTGACCTCCGGAGCCTTCTTGGAAAACCAAAATTTCATCTGATTCATTTGAAATTTTGGTTACGTTGGTGTTAGTATATGGTATCAACACCAGTGGCAGGAATTGCATTCACTATCAGTCCTAATTAATTATATATAACCCCCATATAAACCGATCCCCAAATATGACTCTCCTGGTAGCCTTTTTGGAAAAGCCAAAATTCATCCGACTGTTGCTTTTACTGTTCAGATGGTAGTATTTATGCATATTTAAAACAGTCGATGCCAAAGTGTCCATATTCCAGTCCATAATTCATATATAGCCCCATATAAACCGATCCCGAGATTTGGTTTATGGAGCCCTCTTGGAGCGAGCAAATTTCATCGAGTCAGTATGAAATTGAGTACACTTTGACGCTAGTATGATGGGCCTTAACTAACATGCCTAACTAGCTCCATAACGCGGTCATATAGTTAATATATAGCCCCAATCACAAAAAATGCGTCCATATCAAATTCATAATCTGTATATTAGCCCCCATATAAGCGACCCCCATATTTTCAATTTCTGGGCTTCTCTAGTACCTGTGCAAAAATTTCCATATTTCGCAGTCGTAGTTATTTAGTAGACTTTACCTAATTTGCGTCTCAATAATAATTACCACGTATGGACTAACCTCACAATTTAGAGAAACGGCATGTTAAGAAGTTTTTAGATACCACAACCCAAGTTAAACCAACCCAAGTCTTTCGTAGAATGTTTCTACGCAATCCATGGTGGAGGGTAACATAAGAATTCGGCCTGGCCAGAACTTCACGGCCGTAATATACTTGTTTCCTATTTACCAAGACGGCAAAACTCAAATTTTATAGCAGAATTGCTGTCTTTAATTTTACCCTTACATCAATCATTAGTGTACAGACAAAATCTTTGGAAACGCGGTTTTGTTGCTCTTTTTTAGTGCCTATCAAATTTTTTGGGCAAGCTTCGTTAACCATTGCCCAAGCCGTAGATTTTC
The DNA here is from genome assembly GCA_003123925.1 of Haematobia irritans. NCBI lineage: Eukaryota > Metazoa > Arthropoda > Insecta > Diptera > Muscidae > Haematobia > Haematobia irritans. The sequence continues at coordinate 9,761 of PGFW01003085.1, forward strand.
TTAAACTCTTGAATTTAAAATATATTTCTTGAGTGCAATGTTATTGACAGAGCTACGCGTCAATTATTTGATGCAATTTATTAGTTGCATATTTTGTAGCCCTTAGGAGGCAGGTGTCTCTCGTCCGATTTTATTTTAAAGGCTAATTTTTTCTTGAAATATAACCTAATTGAATAATAATAATAGACCTAGTCTGAATTTAGATTTTAAACTTTCGCAGAATTCGTATTAAAAGAATTTTTTGCTTACCACATGCCGGAAAAAGCGAGAAAAGACATAAACTAAATTCAATTTTTTTTCTCAGAATTCGCAAAACTCCAAAGTGAAAGAGAATTTGCGTTTTCGGAATAAATACTCAACATATATCTTGTGTTTAAATGCAAAATATTTCGAACCACACTGAAAACAATTTGCCCGTGAGTTCAAAGCATTTCATCGTCTTTAAAATACGAATTGCAAATTTTCTGCTTAGAATACGAAGACTCATTCTCTAATATAAAGCTTTTTTTCCGAGTCCAAAAGTCGATAACACTTTTCAATGAAGTCGGTATTGTCCTATATTAAGTGATTTCATTAAAAAATGCGGACTATCATAAAATGATACAGGAAAAAAACTGTTTGACTAAGGTCAACTTGACTCCTAATAATTTCCAAAAAAAATCTTTTAATTTAAATTTAAATTTGTATCGTTCATTTTGCATTCTTGACTACAAAGCCAAAAATTGTTCACAACTATAGGACATGTTTCTTTCAACACTTTATTTTAAAGATCGTTTTTTTACGCTGAAACAGCAGAATTTTTCTACTGCGAAGCTCGCAATATCTTAATTTGGAAAATAATTTGGTCGTAACTCCGTTTTTAGATGACTTTTGATAGCCATATGCAAGAAAAAAAGTCTGAAAAAAAAAACCAAAAAAAATTAAAATTTGCTTCCTAGATGCAAGAAACACAAAACCAAATTTAAAACGAAGAATTGTTTCTTTAAAGTATTCCTTTACTTGTATTTCTCCGCTTCCTTTGCTCGAAATCAATTACAAAATGTTTAAAAGCTTAAAGACAAAATCTTTAGCAACCTAGTATGCTTTTTTTTTCATTGCAGACAAGTCAGCTTTGTTTTTCTTACGATACGGTCACACTAAATTAAATTATTTTGACATCAATTACAAAAAGAATTTCATCAGCTGTGCACAAAACCAGCAAATATTGGATATATAACATTCTTTAGGAGCGATTTTCCAAAAAAATGATATCCATATACAGTCGAAGCCCTCTTTAACGAACTATCCCATTTAGCCGAAAATTCCAATTTTAACGAACGTCCAAATTTTCTAACATTGAGATTCTAAATATACGAACGGCGTTAGAACAAGATTTACGTTCGATTATACGAAATGCTTTTTAATCTTAAGAAAATAAACACCAAAAAACAGCAATATTTGACGGTTGTTGAGGAATGCTTATTCGCTTAGGCAAATTTTACACAAAGTAAGGCATTCCCAAATCAAATGTTTACAAAACACAATATTCAATGGCTGGGTAGCTAGGTTAAGTTTACGTTAGCGCATAGAGGTGGGCAGCTCCGCTAAGCGTGAAATGGATCTACCCAGCAGCCGATACAGGACTACGCCCTAGGTGTGTTATAGGACCAGTCCCAGTTCTGGTCGAAAAACGTATGGAAGTGACGGTCACTTTAATCCACGGGGTTTTGGTCATTTGACGGCAGGTAAATTTACACTGCCATGACTATGGCTTGAACTTCTTCCAAAGTACATGGACGTTTGGGAGAAATTAGTTGGACTAAACAAGTCCTCTTGAACCAGTCTGGAGACAAACCCTTATGGGCAAACCGGATTATTTGATCATCCCATTGCACAGAAAGAAAAACTTTTGGAATATGTTGCGACCCATAGCGTTAAATGTCTAGACTCCAATTAAAATTTTAAAATCAAGAGAAGTATAGATCAATCAATCAAATTTATATTGAAAATTTAAAACAACTAGCGACAAAACTGGGGCCACTTTTTGTACTAGTTGTGCCACCAAATTTTTCGTAGGGATCGCCAGTGCGACAGGTGGTGCGCGATTTTTTCTCTTCTTATTAAGTTGCTACCCGATTCTAGTATTTAGCCTCAATGCAAGGAAACCTCCTCCTTTACAGCTGAACAATCAAACTAATTGAAATATACAGAATGTCCAAAATCCATTAGTCGAGAGGGCCATAATCTTCCGCTGAAAAACTTTTGTGATCGCTTTCGATCGAAACGGCTAAATCTAGCCGTGAGAAGTACATCTATGCGACAGAGCAGCAGAGCTAATGGTGTATGTAGGGACGCTTTAGGAAGGTTACTATGAACACTACCTGTACACACAAAATATTGACATGGGTGATATATAGGCCCCAGCTGCCCTCTGTAGTTAAATTTGCGAAAATACTTATGAAACTTTTACTCATCTGGTAAAGAGAACTACGATATTCAATAAATGTTAACATTTTATATTCCCGTTCGATTTAAAGAATTTTTCTAAATAACGAAAGCGGCCTGACAATATATCGTTCTTAAAACCGAGCTTCGACTGTATTTTGAAAATGTTCCTGCAATAAAAGTGTAATTTTGTTTCAACATTTTTGTCTATTGCTTGACCATGTGAATATGCTACTTTCGAATATGGGAAAATAAATCTGAAAAAAAAGGCCTTCGAATATCGCTTCGCTGTGCCACTAATTGGCTCCTCTTTAAGTTCTTACACTCACTTTTTCCGTTTCTGTTTTTGATATGCTCATCTTATAGTTTACAAGTTGCTTAGATGAAAACTACTGGGATAAGCGATAATAACTTGTCTTACAGTTTAAACTCAAAAAGCAGTTGTGGAACTAAATGCCAACACCACATTCCAATATCAGTTATTAAGACATTTGGAGAGATTTTTTTAAGCAACTTATTATGGATTAGTTCTTAAAACCTCCGAAAATATGTATAAAATTTTTTATGAATTTATAAAACTAATACTTTATTATATTCGCTAATGCTAAGGCCCTCCTTCGCGTTCTGTTGATAACATTGAGCACTTGGTCAAAAAAATCCTTCTTTGAATGGCTGTTTAATATGACAGCAATTGAGTTGCTTCATGGCTTCGCTACTCTCTCCATGGAAATAGTGTGAAGGACAAAAACAAACATCCACAACCTCTGCTTTCATAAAACCTTTCTTTTCATGCTGGCCATGGCCTTATTATCATCCATTAACATTTCATTCTATAAATATTTCCAAATTATTTTTTTGTAGAGCACAATACAATAAAGTAAGGCCTTGATTAAGGAATGTTGTTTATGGAACCATCGATGTTTTCAACTCGTCCAGGGATCATGAATTCATTATTATATTTCTTCAACAGAGAAAAAGATCTCCACGTGTATTCGCTGGCACAATGGCCATGGTGCGCTTTTAAAGAGTTTTGTCATTTCAGATGTATAACATTTTAACATTTCTTAAAAAAACAACAAATACGAAAATCTTTTTGAGTTCCTCTATTAGACACCTGTGATCAATTGTTCTGCCATCTCGCTTGAGACCGCATTTGCCGCATACTCTAATGCGATTTATGAATGGAAAGGTTTATATCGGCTGTAGCCTTTATGCCATAAGGATAAATACGAACATAGCAGTCTCCATAGTTTATGGTTTGTCAGCGAAACAGAGACCCAGAGTTGTACGCGGCAACATCAGGCAGACTATCTGAAAGTGGCCAGCCAGCATAGGCCAAGTCGAGCCTATTGAGGGTGGCATAAGTCCAACCAGTTATGTTATTATAGTGACATGATATCTCCCTATTCTTATTCACTGCTTTCGGTGCTTTTTCTTCATGTATACTCCGATTTGTGGAGCTTTTGAACATTAGTTGCATCATCTTCTCTTTAGTGCCCTAGGAATAGTATAAGCCTTCAGCAGCGCGCTCGCTTCAATTGGGTACATTGTCTTTCAGTCAACAGTTTGCTACCATTTCAATACGTTCAACGAACCAGCGAAGGGTCTGAACTTAAACAGCAAAACATTTTTTTAGCTCATATCGGATATATTACATCATAAGAGTATATCCCAATAAGCAGTTATATCCCAAAAAAACTGCATCCAGATATTTCAAAAAGTGCTCTATGTAAAAAAGTTTGCACACTCGTTTTGGCGCAAATATTTGTTTGGCTGTGACCATATCCTTAGTAAATGAGGCGAGAAGCTGATTAGGAAAATGCATTTTCCCGACCAGGACTTTTCTTTCCTCTAAACCCGATGACCACGATGTTGCCTGCCAGCGCACTCATCAGCCGTTTACAGTGGCTTTGGACAAACATTAAGGTGATACACTTTTTAGCTTGAACCTCTTGACAAGTATTGACCGCCGTTTGTTTGTTTAAGAGCTTGTCCAATTGCGAATGGCTTTCTTCTGCATATTATTAACCAGAACCTCAGCGGTACACACTCGCCTACTTTCTGGCTGCAACGCAAAGCAATTCCTTGGCTTTTCTCTCATCCACATCAGGTCCTCTATGTCCGCACTTCAACTTTTGACTGTCCTATTCCCCGGTCGGATCTATGCACTTTTTCGGAACTTTTCTAATCACGCCGCCTCTCTGTCCTCTCCTCTACTACCACGCTTACCCACTTTTGTTGTGCTATTTGCTCCGTCAAGCGATATGTTCAGCTCACCTGCGTTCCCTACTTCACATATGACTTTATCCTCTCTATTCCCTCTGCCGCGATTGTACCCCTGGGTATCCCCTCATCTCCTGCCGCGGGGTGTGAAGGAAAACCCCCCCCCCTGCATGTAATCGAAATCACCCGATTACATCTTGCCTCACCTCTCGACTAGGGCAGGATGCCAAGGACTGCACAGTATCACACGCCTAATGGCAATCGCGTACTAGAAAAAAAAACACAAAAAACAAAGTATAACGCCGCCGTTTAAGTTCGGCCAGGCCCGCATTTCTTATGTACCCTCCAGCCAAATGCGGATGCGTAAAACTTCTTACTGAGACGGTCATTCCACAATTAAATTACTTTGGCATTGCGGCCGATGGCCAAGGCATCTTAAAAAACTTCTTAATATCATCTTCTAAATTGTAAGTTAGTCCATTCGCTGATACTTAGTAGACAAAAAAAAGTTGTCGATTAAATACGTATATATTCAGTTCATTTACAAAACGGTTACTAGGGCCAAGAAATAATTACGAACGACCGATGAACTTTTTGTGCGGACTAACCTATAGAGCCAGAAATTGAAATATCCGGGTCGCTTTAGTATGGGGGCTATATACCAATTAATGAACACGAGTCTACCAAAAATCGGCCAATTTTTGCTGTTGGTAGATTGGTAGAATTCTTTGATGCTCTTTGGCAAGATTTTTGCCAAAAATATTCCCTCTTACAAACTACGCAGTGCTCTCATAAATTTTCTATAGAAAGAACATTTCTATAGAAATGGTGCAATTGGTTAGCATTTCCCGCATGTATACAAACCGGTGGGCGGCTGGCGTTTCGACTTCCTGGCTTCGGACCGGAACACCAAAAGTTTTTTCCAGCGGTGGATTATCCCACCCTCAGAAAATTCTTCGGTGATATTTTCTGAGGGTTTTCAAAGCTGCTCTAAGTGGTTTCACTGCCAATGTTGGAACGCGTTTCGGACTCGCGCCATAAAAAGGAGGTCCCTTGTGGAATCGGGGCAGCCACTCAGAGTTGATAAGAGGAGGCGAAGCTTCACCAATGTGCCGCATCACAATGGAGCTGAATAGTTTAAGTGAGCCTGCATACATCCGGGCTGCCACCTAAACCCTAACCTAATCCTAACATTGTTTGACAAAATTTTCTACAGAAATAAAATTTTGACAAAATTTGCTATACAAACATAAAAATTCTGACAAAATTTTCTATACAAATAAAATGTTGACAAACATTTTCTTATAGAAATAAAATTTTCCTAAACACGATAAAAGTTGAAAAAATTTCTATAGAAATAAATTTTTCCTAAACACATAAAATTGTGACAAAAATTTCCTAAAGACATAAAAGTTTGACAAAATTTCTATCAGAAATATAAAATTTTGACAAAATTTCTATGGATTAAATTATTGGTAGCATTAGTTTGGCTCCAGTGGCAATCCAGCTGACCTTTTCTGCGATGTGTATGGGAATCGGTTTATTTGGGCGGCTAATTAATATAATATAGCATCGATACGCGACAAATTTAGCGCATTGTTTGTTATCGGCCATACTCTTAGCGAAATGCTACCAAAGTTTCTACCGGTCGGATGAATTTTGCTCCTTCAAGAGCGCTCCCGTGCGAGTCCTCCCAGTAAAAATCTTGGAAGTTCCTCCAAAAAGCATAACTTTAAAACACATCCCGAAGATGTACTCCCCAGTATTGCATGTTATTTATTTTAACTACACAGGAAGTCTTTTCATTCAATTT
>PGFW01003085.1:27617-42252 GCA_003123925.1 Haematobia irritans
ACTTGTTTCCTATTACCAAGTACGCAAAACTCAAATTTATTAGAGAATTGTGTTTTAATTTTATCCTTACTTGAATTCTTCGCTTCTTTGGCTCGACATCAATCATTAGTGTACAGACAAAATCTCTGGAAACGGGTTTGCTTTTTTAAGTGTATCAAATTTTTGGTGAAGCTTCGTTTACATGCCAAGCGTAGATTTTCTTAAACTTTGAATTTAAGTAAATTTTTTTTGAGTGCAATGTTTTTGACATCGTCAATTAATTTGATGATATTAGTTGATATTTGTAGCTTTGGAGGAGGTGTATTTCTCGATTTTATTTTAAAGGTAATTTTTCTTGAAATACAACCTAATTAATAAATAAAGCCTAGTCTGAATTTAGGAATTTAAATTGTGCAGAATTCGTATTTAAAGAATTTTTTGTACCACATGCGAAAAAGGAGAAAAGACAAATAAATTCAATTTTTTTCTCAGAATCGTAAAACTCCAGTAGAAAAGAGAATTGCGTTTTCGGAATAAATACCAACATAATTTGTGTAAATGCAAAATATTTCGAACCACACTGAAACAATTTTGTCGTGAGTTCAAAGATTTCATGTCTTTAAAATACGAATGCAAATTTTGCTTAGAATAGAAGACTCATTTCTCTAATATAAAGCTTTTTTCCGAGTCCAAAAGTCGATAAACTTTTCAATGAAGTGGTATTGTCCTTATAATTAAGTGATTTCATTAAAAAATGGGTATCATAAAATGAAAGAAAAAATGTTTGGACTAAGGTCAACTTGACTCTAATAATTAAAAAAAAAAATCTTTTAATTTAAATTTTAAATTTGTTGTCATTTTGCATCTTGACTACAAAGCAAAAAATTGTTCAAATATAGGACATGTTCTTCAACACTTTATTTTAAAGAGGTTTGTTACGTGAAACAGCAGAATTTCTACTGGAAGTCGAATCTTAATTTGGAAAATAATTGTCGTTAACTCGTTTTTAGATGACTTTGATAGCATATGAAGAAAAAAAGCTGAAAAAAAAACCAAAAATTAAAGTATTTGCTTCCTAGATGCAAGGAACACAAACCATAAATTTAAAAAGAGAATTGTTTCTTAAATAAGTATCCTTGACTTGTATTCTCGCCGCTTCTTTGGCCTCGGAATCAATCACCAAAAATGGTTTTAAAAGTAAAGACAAATCTTTAGAACAGCTAGTATGCTTTTTTTTCAATTGCAGACAAGGTTTGTGGTTTCATCTTACGATACGGTCACACTAATAATAATATTTTGACATCAATACAAAAATGAATTCATCAGTGTGAAACCAAGCAAGTATTGATCATGATAACATCCTCTTTAGGAGCGATTTCCAAAAAATGTATCGGCAGTATACAGTCGAGAGCATCTGTTTAACGAATATCCCAGTTTAGCGAAAATCCCAATTTAACGAAGCGTCCCAAAGTTCTTAATACATTGAGTATTCTAATAACGAACGGTAGAACAAGATTTTACGTTCGATTTTAACGAAAATGCTTTTAATCTTTTAAGAAAAATAAATCGACGGCAAAAAATCAGCAATAATTTGAGCAGGTTGTGAGAATGGCTTATGTCCTTAGGAATTTTCACAAGTAAAGGCAAATTTCGCCCCAAATCAAATGTTTACAACACAATATTCAAATGGCTGGGTAGCTAGGTTAAGGTTTAGGTTAGATAGAGTGGCAGCTCCGCTACGCTGAAATGGATGCTACCCCGCAGAGGCCGAATACAGGAATTACGCCCTGGTGTGTATAGACCAAGTCGGCAGTTCTGGTGCGAAACGATATGGAATTGACCGGCTCAGCTTTAACATACGGCGGTTTGTCATTGAACGGGGTAAAATTTACACATGGGCATGACATGGCCTTGAACTCATTCCCAAAGTACATGACGTGGAGAAATTAGTTTGGACTAAACAAGTCCTCTTGAACCCAGTCTGGGACAAAGCGCTTAGGAACCGGTTATTGATTTTGATCATCCCAATTGCACCAGAAAGAAAAACTTTTGAAATATGTTTGACGGCCATAGGTAAATGTCTAGATCCAATAAAATTTTAAAATCAAGAGAGTATAGGATCTGCAAGTCAATAAATTATATGAAAATTTTAACACTGCGAACAAACTGGGGCAAGCTTGTACTAGTTAGTGGGAACAAATTTCGTAGGATCGCCAGTTGGACAGGTGGGTGATTTTTCTCTCTTATTAAGTGCTAGCCGGCGATTTGCGTATATTTAGCTCAATGGCAAGCGAACCTCCTCGCTTACAGCTGAAAATAAATAATGAAAATATACAGGAATGTCAAAATCATTAGTGAGAGGGGATAATCATTCCGCTGAAGAAGCTTTTTTGTCGCTCGATCGAAACGGTAATCTAGCGTTTTGAGAGTACAGTCCTATGCCGAACAGGAGCAGCAGAGTAATGCTGTATGTAGGAGCGCTTTAGGAAGATGTTAAGCTAATGAACACTACCTGTACAGACAGAGGCAAATATTGACATGGGTGTATATTAGGCCCCCAGTGCCTCTGTACGTTAAATTTGGAAAAAAGTACTTATGAAGCTTTTACTCATGCGTAAAAGAGAAACTACGAATTATTCAATAAATGTTAACATTTTATATTCCCGTTCGATTTAAAGAATTTTCTAAAAAAATAACGAAAGGGCCTGACAAGTATATCGTTGCGTGATAAACCGAGCTCGACTGTATTTTGAAAATGTTCCTGCAAAAAGTGTAATTTTGTTTCAACATTTTTGTTCTAATTGGTGGACCATGTGAATATGTACTGCGAAATGGAAAATAAATCTGAAAAAAGGCCTTCGAATATCGCTCCTGTGGCACATAATTGGCTCTCTTTAAGTTTTTCTTACAGCTCATTTTCCTGTTGCTAAGTTTGATATGGCTCGAATCATTTATAGTTTACAAAGTTGGGCTTAGAATGAACTATGGGATAAGCGATAATAAACTTTGTAAGTTTTAAACTCAAAAAAGAGTTTTGTGGAAGCTAAATGAAACACCACATCCAATATCAGTTATAAGACATTTGGAGAGATTTTAAGAACTATATGGATTAGTTCTTAAAACCTCCGAAAAATATGTATAAATTTTATGAATTTATAAACAATACTTTTTTATTATATCGCTAATGCTGTTGATAACATTGAGACTTGGTAAAAAAAATCCTCTTTGAATGGCTGTTTAAATGAAGCATTGAGTTGCTTCATTGCTTCGTACTCTCTCCATGAAAATAGTGTGAAGACAAAACAACATCACAACCCTCTGTTTCATAAAACCTTTCTATACTCATTCACAATTTAACACCTCCAAAATCCATTTTAGCTAGATTTTCATACTGTCATGTTGCCCTTATAAAAAATGGATTTCAAATCTACTTTTTAGTAGATTTCGAGACTAATGTGAAATGAGTATTATCGAGGCTTAGAAAATCAATCCGATGTTGTTATATAAGTTTGTCACTTCTTTTAGAAATCAGCTTAATTGCCGAACGAAACATGCTATCGACCTTGAAACTGTGCGCACAAGTAGTATGATATAGGTCCAGATGGTATGGCAAATGTGCCATATCGGTTCACTTTTACGTATATAAGCTCCCATAAATACGGACCCCCACGATTTGGCTTGCGGACGCCTCTAAGAGAAGCCTATTCATCCGATCTGGCTGAAATGTGGTACATGGGTGTTTGGTATGAGTGGTCTCCTTAAACACCATGCAAAAATTGGTCGGGATCGGTTCCAATAATTATTATAACCTCCATAATAAACCCATCCCCCAGATTTGTCTTGCGGAGCCTCCAAGAGAAGCAAATTTCATCCGATCCGGTTGAAATTTGGTACGTGGTATATAGTATATGGTCTTAAAGCAGCCATCGCAGATATGTCATATCGGTCCATAAATTATCATATAGCCCTTAGTATTAAACCTGATTTACCCCGATTTAGACCTCCGGAGCCTCTTGAAGGAGCAAAATTCATCGATCCTGTTGAAACTTATAGACATGGTGTAAGTATATGGTCTCTAACAACCATGCAAAAATTGGTTCATAATTATATATAGCCTCCATATAAACCGATCCCCAGATTTGACCTCCCAGTAAAAAAAGCGTCGCCCTAAAAGTAATGAAAATGTTCTTTTTGGATACGAAAGTGGTGCAAAATTGACGCAGAAGCGATGAATTTAACATGTGCTTGTCGTAAGTACGGAAGTCTTCCATTTCAACAGCCGGTGCACTTGAATTTTGCAATCATCTTTTTTTAGGTGTGATCCGAATACAATGTTTTGAATGTAAAATTAAAAAATCTGTGATATTTTGTCAGTAAATAATTTTTATAATTTTTAATAATTTTTAATGGATTCTAACGGTTGTCTGAAATGTTTGACCTCAAATATTTTCAAAAATGCACAATTTTTTCATATTGGATTTAGCATTTTTTTTCGACAAAATTTAAATAATTTGTATTTTATGAATTCTTAATCTATTTTTAACCAATTTGAAACGAAAACAAGTTAAAAATACCCACTAAAAATATGAAAAAAACATGTTTATAAAAATTGAATGAAAAGAACTTCCTGTGTAGTTAAAATAAATAACATCATTGGGAGTACATCTTCGGGATGTGCTTTTAAAGTTATGCTTTTGGAGGAACTTCCAAATTTTTTACTGGGCTCCGGAGCCTCTTGAAGGAGCAAAATTCATCCGACCCGGTAGAAATTTGGTACATTTCGCTAGAGTATGGCCGATAACAACAATGCCTAAATTTGTCCGTATCGATCTATATTATATATAGCCCCCAAATAAACCGATCCCCACTCGCAGAAAAGTCACGATTGCCACTGGAGCCAAAACTAATCTACCAAAATTTTATTGCCATAGAAAATTTTGTCAAAATTTTATATTTCTATAGAAAATTTTGTCAACATTTTATGTCTTTAGGAAATTTTGTCAACATTTTATGTGTTTAGGAAAATTTATTTCTATAGAAATTTTTTCAAACATTTTATGTGTTTAGCGCAAAATTTTATTTTCTATAGAAAATTTTGTCAACATTTTATTTGTAAGAAATTTTTGCTCAGAATATTTATTTGTATAGCAAATTTTGTCAAAATATTTATTTCTGGTAGAAAATTTTGTCAAATGATTTAGCGTTTAGGTTACGGATTAGGTGGCCAGCCCGATTGTATGCAGGCTTCACTTAAACTATTCCAGTCCATTTGTGAGCCAACTTGGCTGAACTTCTCTCTTATACTGAGTGCTCGCCCGATTCCACAAGGCGACTCCTTTTTATGGCCGAGTTCCGAACGGCGTTCCACATTGCAGTGAAACCACTTAGAGAAGCTGAAACCCTCCAGAAATATCACCAGAATTTCTGAGGTGGGATATCCACCGCTGAACAAACTTTTATGGTGTTCGGTCGAAGCAGGCAATCGAACCCACGACTTTGTATACATGCGGCATGCTTAACCATTGCACCATTTCTCTATAGAAATGTTATTTCTATAGAAAATCTTATGTGAAGCACCTCGTAGCTTGTAGAGCAGAATATTTTTGCAAAATCTATCCAAAACATCAGAATTCTAACCAATCTAATCCTAAACAGCAAAAAAAATTTGCGCATTATTTTGGGCTAGACTCGTGTTTCATAATTTATATAGCCCCATATAAAGCGACCCCGATATTTTCAATTCTGCTCTATAGTTTACCGGCACAAAAGTTTCATGTGCAGTTCGTAATCTATTGTCTCCCCTATTACCGGTAAAAGAAACTGCTCAATATTATACGTAATTTAATCAGACCTTTTTTTTTGTCTACTAAGTATCCACGAATGACTAACTTACAATGTTAGAAGATGATATTAAGAAGTTTTAAGATGGCCTTGCCATCGGCCGCAATCCAAGTAATTTAATTGTGATGACCGTCCTTCAGTAGAAGTGTTTTACGCAATCCATGGTGAGCGGCTAACATAAAGAATCGCCTGGCCGAGACTTACTGACCCGCCGTATATACTTTAGGCGTTTACTTTGTTTTTTTTTTCTGTACGATGCTCATTTAGCGTGATACTGGCAGTCTTTGCATCCTGCCCTCAGTCGAGAGTTGATAGGGCAGATGTAAATCGCGGGTGATTTCGATTACATCCTGTCCTTCCACACCGCAGACTCTACCGACAAACACTTGCCCGTAGCTGACACATATATCGCTAGAATGCCAACAAACCAAATTGAGCTTCGGTACAAAAGGCATTTAAACGTCTCCCCAAAACACGTGCAAGATCCCACCGATGAACAAATAGCGAAAGACTGAAAAAAAAGCCCAAGGATTGCTTTTGCTTTCCACCGAGAAGTAGGCAGTTACCGAGTTTTGGTTTCCTGCGATGAGAATGACCATTCCAAAATTGGACAGCTCTTATAAACAAACAAACGGGTCAAACTTGTCGAAGAGGTCCAGCCTAAAGGAAATGTACACCTTTAATGGTTGTCAGCCTACTGTAACGGCCTGATGGTCGCTAGCAGGCTTTGTGGCTCATACGGCGTTTAAATATAAAAGTCCTGTCAGGGAAAATATGCATTTCCTATCAGGTTCCTCCGCCTTCCCTAAGGATATGTCCAGCAACCAAAACAACATATTTGCCCCAAAAACGAGTGTCCAACTTTTTTCCAGGGAGCACTTTTGAAATATCTGATGCAGTTTTGCGGATATACTCTTTTGGGATATACTCTTATGATGCCTAATATAATCCGATATGAGCTAAAAATGTTTGCTGTTTTTAAGTTTCAATCCCTTCGCTGGTTCGTTGAACGTATGAAAATGCGTAACAAACTGTTGACTGAAAGACAATGTACCCAATGCAACCGAGCCCTGCTGAAGCGCTTTCACTATCCTAGGCACTAAAGAGAATGATGATCACTAAATGTTCAAGGCTCCACAACATCGGATTACATGAAGAAAAAGCACCGACAAGCGACGTGAATAAGAAAGCGAATATCATTTCACTATAATAACATTTAGCTGGTTGACTTATCCCACCTCAAATAGCGTCGACTTGGCCCTATGCTGCTCCAACTTTCAGGTAGTTCCTGATGGTTTGGCCGCGTAACAACTCTGGTCTCTGTTTTCGACTGGAACAACCAATAACTATGGAGACTCTATGTTCGGTATTATCCTTATGCATAAAGGCTACAGCGATTATAAACTTTCCATTCGATAAATCCATAGAGTATCGCAAATCTCTCAACGAGATGGCAGAACATTGATCACAGGTGTCTAATAGGGAACTCAAAAAATTTTCGTATTTGTTTTTTTAGAAATGTTAAATGTTACATCTGAAATGACAAACTTTTAAACGCACCATGCCATGGCAGCGAATACACGGTGGAATCTTTTTCTCTGTTGAAGAAATATTAATAATGAAATTCAATGACCCTGGACGAGTTGAAAACATGATGGCTCCATAAAACAACATTCCTTATCAAAAGGCCTTCTTTATTGTATTTGCTCTACAAAAAATAATTTAAATATTTATAGAATGAATGTTAATGATGATAATAAGCCATGGCCGCATGAAGAAAGGTTTTATGAAACAGAGGGTTGTGATGTTGTTTTGTCTTCACACTATTTTCATGGAGAGAGTACGAAGCAATGAAGCAACTCAATGCTTCATTTAAACAGCCATTCAAAGAGGATTTTTTTACCAAGTCTCACTGTTATCAACAGCATTAGCGATATAATAAAAAAGTATTGTTTATAAATTCATAAAATTTATACATATTTTTCGGGAGTTTTAAAAGGAACTAAATCATATAGTTCTTAAAATCTCTCCAAATGTCTTATAACTGATATTGGATGTGGTGTTGCATTTAGTTCCACAAACTCTTTTTTGAGTTTAAACTTTACAAAGTTTATTATCGCTTATCCCATAGTTTCATTCTAAGCAACTTTGTAAACTATAAGATTAGCCATATCAAACTTAGAACAGGAAAAATGAGTGTAAGAAACTTTAAAGAGAGCCAATTATGTGCCACAGGAGCGATATTCGAAGGCCTTTTTTCAGATTTATTTTCCATTTCGCAGTAATAATTCACATGGTCCACCAATTAGACAAAAATGTTGAAACAAAATTACACTTTTTTGCAGGAACATTTTCAAAATACAGTCGAAGCTCGTTTACACGACGATATACTTGTCAGGCCCTTTCGTTATTTTTAGAAAAATTCTTTAAATCGAACGGGAATATTAAAATGTTAACATTTTATTGAATATTCGTAGTTTCTCTTTTACGCAAGATGAGTAAAAGTTCATAAGTATTTTCCAAATTTAACTACAGAGGCACTGGGGCCTATATACACCCATGTCAATATTTGTGTCTGTACCAGGTTAGTGTTCATAGCTAACATCTTCCTAAAGCGTCCTACATACAGCATTACTCGGCTGCTCCTGTGTGCATAGACTGTACTCTCAACGCTAGATTACCGTTTGCGATCGAGCGACAAAAAAGTTTTTCAGCGGAATGATTATCCCTCTCACTAATGATTTTGACATTCCTGTATATTTTCATTAGTTTTATTTTCAGCCTGTAAGCGAGGAGGTTCGCTTGCCAATTGGCTAAATATACGAATCGGGTAGCACTTAATAAGAGAGAAAAATCCACCACCTGTCCACTACTGGCGACCTACGAAATTTGTGTCCACTAACTAGGTACAAGTTGCCCCAAGTTTGTCGGCAGTGTTAAAATTTTCATATAATTTAATTGACATTGCAGATCTATACTCTCTTGATTTTAAAATTTTATTGGTATCTAGACATTTACCTATGGGTCAACATATTCAAAAGTTTTTCTTTCTGGTGCAATTGGATGATCAAAATAATAACCGGTTCCTAAAGGGTTTTGTCCCAGACTGGTTCAAGAGGACTTGTTTAGTCCAAACTAATTTCTCCACAGTCATGTACTTTGGGAATGAGTTCAAGGCCATGTCCGATGCGCAAGTGTAAATTTAACCCCGTTCAATGACAAACCGCCGTATTAAAGCTGAGCGGCGGTCAAGTTCCATATCGTTTCGACCAGAACTGCGACTTGGTCTATACCACACCAGGGCGTAATGTCCTGTATCGCTCTGCGGTAGATCCATTTCAGCGTAGCGGAGCTGCCACTCCTATCTAACCTAACCTTAACCTAGCTACCCAGCCATTTGAATATTGTTTTGTTTTGTAAACATTTGATTTGGGAAATTCGCCTTTACTTGTTGTAAAATTTCCTAAGGAGCATAAGCCATTCTCACACCTGTCAAATTATTGCTGATTTTTTGGTCGTTTATTTTTCTTAAGATTAAAAAGCATTTTCGTTAAAACTCGAACGTAAAATCTTGTTCTAACCGTTCGTTATTTAGAATACTCAATGTATAAGAACTTTGGACGCTTCGTTAAATTGGATTTTCGCTAAACTGGGATATTCGTTAAACAAGAATGCTTCGACTGTATACTGCGATACATTTTTTGGAAATCGCTCCTAAAGAATGTTATATCATAATCAATACTTTGCTGGTTTCACACTCGATGAATTCTTTTTGTAATTGAATGTCAAATATTATTTTAGTGGTGACCGTTATCGTACAATGAAACACAAACCTTGTCTGCAATTGAAAAAAAAAATACTAGCCTAGTTCTAAAGATTTTGTCTTTACTTTAAACATTTTTGGTATTGATTCCGCCAGCCAAAGAATGCGGGACGAATACAAGTAAGCGATACTTTTTAAGAAACAATTTCTTGTTAAATTTAGGTCTTCTGTGTTCTTGCATCTAGGAAGCAAATTTTAATTTTTGGTTTTTTTTTCGAGCTTTTTTTCTTACATATACTATCAAAGTCATCTAAAAGACGGTTACGAACAATTATGTTTCCAAATTAAGATTCGGACTTCCAAGTAGAAATTCTGCTGTTTCACGTAACAAACCTCTTTAAAATAAAGTGTTGAAGAACGCATGTCCTATATCTTGAACAATTTTTGTTTGTAGTCAAGATGCAAAAATGACACAAATTTAAGAAATTTAAATTTAAAAGATTTTTTTTTGAATTATTAGAGGTCAAGTTTGGGACCTTAGTTCCAAACATTTTTCTTTCATTTTATGATAACCCATTTTTAATAAATCACTTAATTATAAGCGACAAATACCACTTCATTGCCAAAAGTTTATCGACTTTTTGGACTCGGGAAAAAAAGCATTTATATTAGAGAAATGAGTCTTTCATATTCTAAGCAAATAATTGCCATTCGTATTTAAAGACATGAAAATCTTGAACTCACGACAAAGAAATTGTTTTCAGTGTGGTTCGAAATATTTTGGGCATTACACAAATATGTTCGGTATTTATTCCGAAAATACGCAATTCTCTTATTCACTTGGAGTTTTGGCGATTCCTGAGAAAAAAATTGGAATTATCTTGTCTTTTCTCCTTTTTCGCATGTGCGCTACAAAAAAATTCTTTAAAATAGCGATATTCTGCACAATTTAATTCCTAAATTCAGACTAGGCCTTTTTTATTTATAATTAGGCTTAATATATTTCAAGAAAAATTACCTTATAAAATAAAATCGAGAGAGGACACCTCCTCCTAAGCTCACAACATATCAACTAATATCAATAAAATTAATTGACGGCTGTCAATAACAATTGCACCTCAAAAAAAAATTATTTTAAATATTCAAAAAGTTTAAGAAAAATCTACGCTTGGCATTATTAACGAAAGCTTGCCCAAAAATTTGATACACTTCAAAAAAAAGCAAAACCCGTTTCCAAAAGATTTTGTCATGTACACTAATGATTGATGTTAAGGGCGTAAAATTAAAACACAATTCTCTTAAATAAATTTGACGTTTTGCGCTACTTGGTAATTAGGAAACAAGTTATATACGGACCCGTAAGTTCTGCCAGGCCGGAATCTTATGTAGCCCTCCACCCATGGATTTGCGTAGAAACTTCTACGAAGACTTGGGTTGGTTTACTTGGGTTGTGGTATTTTAAAACTTCTTAAAATCGTTTTCTAATTGTGAGTTAGTCCATACGTGGTATATAATTAGACCAATATAAGGTAAGTCTAGCAATAACTACGACTTCGATATGGAATTTTGGCACGGTACCTAGAGAGCCAAGAATTGAAAATATGGGGTCGCTTATATGGGGGCTATATACAATTATGTAATTTGATTATGGACCAAATTTTTTGTGATTTGGGGCTATATATAAGACTATAGACCGTTATGGATTAGTTAGGCAATGGTTGTTAACGGCCAATGATACTGGCTCAAATGTACTCATTTCAACTGACGTGCGGATGAAATTTGCATCCTCCAAGAGGCTCCAAAAACCCAATCTCGGGATCGGTTTATATGGGCGCTTAATATATGATTATGGGACTGATATGGAACCAGCACTTTTTTGGGGCATGACTGTTGAAAATATGCATATACTACCGATCACGTACCCCAGATCGGATAATTTTGCTTTTGCCAAAGGCACCTGGAGGTCAAATTTGGGGATCGTTTAATATCTGGGGGTTAATATATAAATTATGGACTGTTATGAATCAATTCCTGCATGGTTGTTGGATACCAATATACTAACAACCACGTATCCAAATTTCAAGATGAATCAGATGAATTTTTGGTTTCAAGAGGCCTCCGGAGGTCAAATCAGGTGATCGGTTTATATGGGGGCCTATATAATAATTATGCACCCGATGTGGATCAATTTGTTGCATGGTACTTAGAGACCATATACTACAACATAATACTTAAATTCAGCCGGATCGGATGAAATTTGCTTGTCTTTAGAGGCTCCGCAAGCCAAACGGGGGATCGGTTTATATGGGGGCTTATATAATTATGGACCGATTTTCGACCGCGTGAATTTTTGCATGGTTGTTGGATACCATTATTAACACCACGTACCAAATTTCAACTGAATCAGTATGGAAATTTTGGACATTCCAAGAGATTCCGGATCTGTCAAATCTGGTGATGCGGTTTATAATGGGGGGCTATATATAATTATATAACCGATGTGGACATTTTTTGCGCGCGTCATTAAGAGACCATATACTAACACCAATGTAACCTCAATTTCCCCGGATCGGATGAAATTTGCTTCTCCTAAGAGGCTCCGAAAGCCAAATCGGGAGATCGTTTATATGGGGGCGTTACACTCACTATAATGTAATTAAAAACCGATGTGGACCAATTTTTTGGCATAGTTGTTAGAGACGCACAATACTTACAATGCATGTACGCCAATTTCAGCCGATCGGATGAAATTTGCTTCTCTTAGAGGCTCCGCAAGCCAAATCGGGAGATCGGGTTATTTTTTTTTTTTTTATATGGGGGCTATTATAGTTATGTAACCGAATGTGGAACCAATTTTTGCACGGTAGTTAGAGATCATACTGAACACCATGTACCAAATTTCAGCCGAATCGATGAATTTTGCTTCTCTTAGAGTTTCCGCAGCCAAATTTGGGGGGTCCGTTTATATGAGGGCTATACGTAAAAGTGGACCGATATGGCCCATTTGCAATACCATCCGACCGTCGACCGTTAATTAAAAGAAAGTTTGTAATCTCCGCTTTGAAATTTTTCTTTTTTTTAATTTTTGGGGACACTAATCTTTGAAATAAGGCAAATTTTCATTTATGTTAAGCAAAAAATATTATCGATTTAATGAAATAATCTTTAAATTAACTGAAATATTGAATCTTTGGATTAACGATAAAACAAACACTTCCAAATTAGGCTAAGAATTATTATTAAGATTTTGTATTTGGATTAAACGTTTTTTTATGAAGCAATAAGATAACATTCTTTACTTTGAAAGTATCGTGTTGTAATTTGGGTTTTAAGCTAAAATTATTTGTGCACAGAATAACTTTTGTTAAATACACGAAATAAATTTTTTGTTCTTCAATCTCAAAAATTTAATTGATCCAATAATATTTTAATTGAAACGTCTATAATCAACGGAATGATAATATCAATGCACCAAAGTCAATGTAACATATTTGATTGATCTAATTAAAAAATTAATTGATACAATAATTTGTGTTTCATTTAAACCAATTTTTTTGAACCAATTAAATTTTAAAATTGAATATTTTTTGAAAATTCATTAGAATATTAATTGGAAATTTTTTGGAAAATAATTTTTTTTGTGTATAACACGAAAAAAAGAATTCGATAGATAAAGTATATTGTAATTTTAATATTTATATAGCCTAAATTTAAAGACAAACTTCTTTATTTTAAATGAAGCCGGCACCTTGGGGGGGGGGCGGAATCAATACCAAATACCTAAAAGAAAGGTCAAAATCTTTGCAATCAAAGTAAACTTTTTGAGTGTATACGCATTCGTAATTTTATAGTAAAGAAATCTTGGCGCCTCGGACAATTATTTTTTTCTGTGTGTGCTTACAATATAATACAAATATTGTTTTTATTTTGAACATTAAAATGTTTATTCCGAAGAAAAGAAAGTAGGCGATAAAGGGAATAAAGAAGCCGCATCTTTGGTTCGGAAACAATACCAAAATCAATTAAGAAAAGAACAAAATCTTTGAATCCAAATAGACATTGTCTGTATTGCATAAAATTAATAATAAATTTAAACTTGAATATAAATGTAGATTACTATAATTTAACCCTCATTGAATTTAATTTTTTTATAATTTAAATTGATGTTATGTATTGCTCTCTATCGAAAGGCCTCTATAGTGACCTATCTCTCCATAAGCCCTTCAATAACGTTGAATGTATCATCGCACGAATTCTCTTGCATTAAGAACTCCAAAGTCCCTAAATGTAACTGGAGTGTTTTGCTTATGGTCTTCACACAAAGTATTGCCCTGCTTTTGTAAGATAATAATCTTAGGTTACATTGCCGTGAATGAATGATGGTTGAGATGCTTAGGTGGGCAGCTGCTGTTTTGCGGGATGAATGGATTGCAATGGATTGAGTGGCAAGCGGACAGCATCTTAGGATGTTTATGTGGTCACGACAAAATAATTTAATTTGTTGTGGTGGCAAGTGAATTGTTTGCTGTTGAGCAGTCAGATAAGATTTATGGGTCTGTCGACATGCAGCACGCATCGCAACCACCATTTTTCTTTGGCCAAACAGACATGCAAGCATCACCTTCAATGCATTCCATTGCAGAGTGATTTTAAATGGGAATTATTTTTTGTGGTTGAATAAACTACTTCGAGAACTCCTACCAAAAAAAATCCAGTGATTCAAGTGCCATAGGCAGTGGCAAGAGTGTGCTGTTTTATTTAATGTTTAATTTTTAGACTTATTTCTTAACCCATCGACCTGAAAAATCTACGCCTTATCTTTCGAGTAGACTTTAGACCACTTTTGGGCGCCGGACTTCGCAATATTCTTTACCCAATAGCGCTCCTCCGGTCTTATCACTTGATATTCTCCATTAAAAAATGACTTAAGCGGACATAACTCTTGAAAATTATTTAACTAAGCTAAGTACGAAATAACTGATACAGAATTTTTAACTTGAAAATGTGATGAATTCAAATTATAATGGTTCTCAGTGATTTAACTCGATATTT
>PGFW01003085.1:42277-56808 GCA_003123925.1 Haematobia irritans
TTACAGCAAATAAAAATTTTGACAAATTTAGCTATACAAATAAAAATTCTGACAAAAATTTTCTTATACAAATAAAATGTTGACCAAAATTTTTCTATAGAAAATAAATTTCCTAAACCACATAAAACTGTTGAAAAAAATTTTCTATAAGAAATAAAATTATTCCTAAACATCATAAAAATCCCGCTTGAAAAATTTCCTAAGACATAAAATTGTTTGACAAAATTTTCTATAGAAATATAAAATTTTGACAAAATTTTCTATGCCAATAAAAATTTTGGTAGATTAGTTTGGCTCCAGTTGGCAATCGATTGACTTTTCTGCGAGTGGGATCGGTTTATATTTGGGGGCTATATATAATTATTAGATCGCATACGACAAATTTAGGCATTCTTGCTTATCGGCCATTACTCTAGCGAAATGTTACCAAATTTCTACCGCGGTCGTATTGATTGCCTCCTTTCAAGAGGCCCTCCGGAGCCCAGTAAAAAATTTGAAGTTCCTTCCAAAAAGCATACTTTAAAAGCACATTCCCGCAAGATGCTACTCCCAATGATGTTATTTATTTTAACTACACAGGAAGTTCTTTCTTCATTCAATTTTTATAACTGTTTTTTTCATATTTTAGTGGGGGCTATTTCTTAACCTTGTTTCGCTTTTCAATATTTGGTTAAAAATAGCATTAAGAATTCATTAAACATAACAAATTATTAAATTTGTTCGAGAAAAAAAACTGCTAAATCCAATATGAAAAAATTGTGCATTTTTGCAAAATATTTGCAGGTCAAACATTTTCAGACAAAAAACGTTAGAATCCATTAAAAATTATTAAAAATCTATTAAAAAATTATTTACTGACCAAATATCACAGATTTTTTTAATTTTACATCAAAAACATTGCTATTCGATCACACCTAAAAAAGTGATGGCCAAATTCAGTGCAGACCGGCTGTTGAAATGGAAGACTTTTTTTGTTTTTTTTTTTTTTTTCCGCTACTACGACAAGCACATGTTACAATTCATCGCCCTTACTGCGTCAATTCTTTGCACCACTTTCGTATCCAAAAAGAACATTTTCATTTACTTTTAGGGCGACGCTTTTTTTACTGGGATGGGTCAAATCTGGGCGATCGGTTTTATATGGAGGCTATATATAATTATGCAACCAATTTTTGCATGGTTCACTAATTCATATATAGCCTCCATATAAAACCGATCCCCAGATTTGAACCTCCCAGTAAAAAAAGCGTCGCCCTAAAAGTAATGAAAATGTTCTTTTTGGATACGAAAGTGGTGCAAAATTGACGCAGAAGCGATGAATTTAACATGTGCTTGTCGTAGTACGGAAGTCTTCCATTTCAACAGCCGGTGCACTGAATTTTGCATCACTTTTTTAGGTGTGATCCGAATACAATGTTTTGAATGTAAATTAAAAAATCTGTGATATTTTGTCAGTAAATAATTTTTATAATTTTTAATAATTTTTAATGGATTCTAACGGTTGTCTGAAATGTTTGACCTCAAATATTTTCAAAAATGCACAATTTTTCATATTGGATTTTAGCATTTTTTTTCGACAAAATTTAAAATAATTTGTATTTTATGAATTCTTAATCTATTTTTAACCAATTTGAAACGAACAACAGTTAAAAATACCACTAAAAATATGAAAAAAACATGTTATTAAAAAATTGAATGAAAAGAACTTCCTGTGTAGTTAAAATAAATAACATCATTGGGAGTACATCTTCGGGCATGTGCTTTTAAAGTTATAGCTTGGAGGAACTTCCAAATTTTTTACTGGGCTCCGAGCCTCTTGAAGGAGCAAAATTCATCCCGCACCGGTAGAAATTTGTACATTTCGCTGTAGGAGTATGGCCGATAACAACACAACTGCCTAAATTTGTCCGTATCGATCATATTATTATATATAGCCCCAAATAAAACCGATCCCCACTCGCAGAAAAAGTCACGATTGCCACTGAGCCAAAACTTAATCTTACCAAAATTTTATTGCCATAGAAAATTTTGTCAAAATTTTATATTTCTATAGAAAATTTTGTCAACATTTTATGTCTTTAGGAAATTGTCAACATTTTATTGTGTTTAGGAAAATTTATTTCTATAGAAATTTTTTCAACATTTTATTGTGTTTAGGAAAATTTATTTCTATAGAAAATTTTGTCAACATTTTATTTGCTATAGAAATTTTGTCAGAATATTTATTTGTATAGGCAAATTTTGTCAAAATTTTATTTCTGTAGAAAATTTTGTCAACATGCTTAGGTTAGGTTACGGATTAGGTGCGCAGCCCGATGTAGCAGGCTTCACTTAAACTATTCAGTCCATTTGTGATGCCAACATTGGTGAACTTCTCTCTCTATCACTGAGGCTCGCCCGATTCCACAAAGGCGACCTCCTTTTTTATGGCCGAGTTCCGAACGGCGTTCCACATTGCAGTGAAAACCACTTAGAGAAGCTTGAAACCCCTCCAGAAATATCACCAGAATTTCTGAGGTGGGCATAATCCACCCTGAAGAAACTTTTATGGTGTTCCGGTCGGAAGGCAGGAATCGAACACCACGACCTTTGTATACATGCGGCATGCTTAACCATTGCCACCATTTTCTATAGAAATGTTTATTTCTATAGAAAATCTTATGTGAAGCACCTCGTAGCTTGTAGAGAGAATATTTTTGCAAAATCTTCCAAAACATCAGAATTTCTAACCAATCTACCCAAACAGCAAAAAAATTTGGCCATTTTTTGGGCTAAGACTCGTGTTCATAATTGTAATATAGCCCCATATAAAGGCGACCCCGATATTTTCAATTCTTGCTCTTAGTTTACCGGCACAATAAGTTTCATGTGCAGTTCGTAATTATTTCTTCCCTATACCGGTAAAAGAAACTGCAATATATCCACGGTAATTTTATCAGACTTTTTTTTTGTCCTACCTAAGGTATCACGAATGGACTAACTTACAAGTTAGAAGATGATATTAAGAAGTTTTAGATGGCCGTTGCCATCGCCGCAATCCAAGTAATTTAAATTGTGATGCACCGTCTTCAGTAGAAGTTTTTACGCAAATCCATGGTGAGCGGCTAAACATAAAGATATCGGCCTGCGGAATCGACCGAACCGTTATCTGGGCAGCCGTATATACTTTGTTTTTTTTTTTCTGTACCATGCTCATTAGCGTTTGATACTGGCAGTCTTGCATCCTGCCCTAGTCGAGAGGTTGATAGGGCAGATGTAATCGCGGTGATTTCGATACATCTCTGTCCTTCCACACCGCAGACTTATCGAAAACTTGCCCGTGAGCTGACACATATACGCTAGAATGCAAAGCAAACAAATCGAGCGCTTCGGCTACAAAAGGCATTCAAACCGGTTTCCCCAAAAACGTGCAAGATCCCACGCGATGAACAAATAGCGCAAAGACTGAAAAAAAAGCCCAAAGGAATTGCTTTTGCTTCACGAAAGTAGGCAGTTACCGAGTTTGGTTTCCTGCGATGAGAAGTGCCATTCCAAAATTGGGACAGCTTTAAACAAACAAACGGGTCAAACTTGTCGAAGCAGGTCAGCATAAAAAATGTACACCTTAAATGGTTGTCAGCCTACTGTAACGGCCTGATGGTCGCTGCAGGCTTTGTGGCTCATCGGCGTTTAATAAAAAAGTCCTGTAGGAGAAAATTGCATTTCCTATCAGTCTTCCTCGCTCTTCCTCTAAGGATATGGTCACAACCAAACAAATATTTGCGCCCAAAAACGAGTGGCTCAACTTTTTTCCAGGAGCACTTTTGAAATATCTGATGCAGTTTTGCGGATATACTCTTTTGGGATATACTCTTATGATGCTAATATATCGATATGAGCTAATAAAAATGTTTGCTGTTTAAGTTTCAATCCTTCGCTGGTTCGTTGAACGTATGAAAATGGTAACAAACTGTTGACTGAAGACAATGTACCCAATGAACCGAGCCCTGCTGAATGGCTGTATTCACTATCGCTAGGCACTAAAGAGAATGATGATCACTAAATTGTTCTAAGGCTCCACAAATCGGATTACATGAAAGAAAAAAGCACCGACAAGCGACGTAATAAGAAAGGGAATATCATTTCACCTATAATAACATTTAGCTGGTTACTTAATCCCACCCTCAAAATAGCGTCGACCTTGGCCTATGCTGGCTCCAACTTTCAGTAGTTCCTGATGTTGGCCGCGTAACAACTCTGGTCTCTGTTTCGCTGACAACCAATAACTATGGAGACTCTATGTTCGTATTATCCTTATGCATAAAGGCTACAGCGATATAAACTTTCCATTCGATAAATCCATAGAGTATCGCAAATCTCTCAACGAGATGGCAGAACATTGATCACAGGTGTCTAATAGGGAACTCAAAAAATTTCGTATTTGTTTTTTTTAGAAATGTTAAATGCTTACATCTGAGAATGAAACAAACTTTTAAACGCACCATGCCATGCAGCCGAATACACGGCTGGCAATCTTTTTCTCTGTTGAAGAAATATTAATAATGAAATTCAATGAACCCTGGACGAGCTTGAAAAAGCATCAGATGGTCCATAAACAACATTCCTTATCAAAGGCCTCTTTATTGTATTTGCCTCTACAAAAATAATTTAAATATTTATAGAATGAATGTTAATGATGAATAATAAGCCATGACGCCGCCATGCAAGAAAGAAAATTATTGTATTATACATTTGAAGTCTATGTCTATGTCATGGAATATCAATCATGTCTATTTCATGGAATATCAATCAATTGTCATTCCTATGGCACTTTAAATTTTAGTTTTCACATCAAAATTCTATTTAAAAAATGCCTCCTAAAAAGACCAAGAAAAACAAAGAACCAAAAGGACCACCCGAAAAAGTTTATGAATTTCTCACATTAGATGAAATAAAAGCTAGAGAACAAAAATATTCAAATCGTTTAAGTGATTTGAGAGTTTGTTTGAATTTCATAGATGGTAAGAATAGTAAAGAAATTGCATAGTCCATGTTTATCAATTCCTTGCTCTTTTCTCCTCTAGATGCCATTATACAAATTGAGGAATTAAATGAACAACAACTAATTGCTGATAAATGGCAAGAATATTTAACTTGTAATCCCTTGCCGAAACCATATCAACCACCGAATATTCGTATGTTCCTAACAAAACTTAAATTTTTTGAAGAGAAACAACCAGAGGCTAATATTGATTGGCCTTTGGCCGTAAATGAGCGTAGCATATTAACTCAGAGTATTTTTCGCAAAAATCTTACGCGAATGAATTTGAAAGAGAAATTAAAACCAGAATTTGGTATGGAATATAATGAAGATATTAACAATTGCTTAAGTGTTATACGACGTATTGAATATTTTCTTGATAATGATTTTGAGGTGGCTAAATGTTCTCCATCGATATTGCACGATATCAAAGAATTGAAATTTTCTCTACAAAAATATATTGGCGATTTTTTGGATCGTTATACATATCGTATATTATGCTCTGAAGAAGCTTATATGAAGTAAGTTTTGTGTTTGTTAATTTAATTTCATTTAGGCGCCGTAATGTCAATACATTATTCATCAGCTCTGTGGATACCATTTCAAGTGAATACTGTTTCTCTGGAGATCATTTCAAAATTCATATATGGTCGTTGAAAAATGTTCCAATACGATTCTCTCATTTGGAGTAAGTAATCCCGAACTGGTAGAAAACTCCAAAAAACACAGAAAAAAATATTACCAAACTTTTTCGAATTAAAATTTTAATCGATTAAAAAAAAATATATTCAATTAAAATTGTAATTGGTTCAACAACAATTTTAATTGAAACAAAAATCAATCACAAAAATTATTTAATTGGAACAATAATTTTTTTTAATTGACTATGTGACTGATACACAGAAAAAAATATTTTTTTTGTTTAATCACAAAATTAAGTAATCCAATTAATTTTTAATTGAAAGATCTTCAATTAATTGATACTATTAATTTATGTGATTGGTTTTTGTTTTAAATGAAAAAAATATTAAATTATTTTTTTAATTGGAAAGTTTGCTGTGTACACACAAAAAAAAAATTGATTCAAAAATGTTCAATACGATTCTCTCATTTGGAGTAAGTAGGGACCATAATAACCATAATCACGATTGGTAAAAATACGAAAAAGCACAGAAACAATAATATTACCATTTTCGAATTAAATTTTAAAATGATTTAAAAAAATATTCAATTAAAATTATAATTGGTTCAACAAAATATATAATTGTAACACAAATCAATCACAAAAACTAATTGTATAAATTAATTTAACTTTAGAAGTTATATACAATATTTTATTCACGAGCTTATTTGGACATTGAACCAGCCTGCATTGATATCAGGCTAACATAAAAATAAATTAATTTTTTTATTTGGAACAACAACTTTTCTAATGGACTATGGTGACTGATACACAGTAAAAAGTAATTTCTTGTGTTGAATTACAAAATAAATGATCCATATAATTTTTAATTGAAAGATCTTCAATTAATTGATACTACTAATTTATGTGATTGATTTTCGTTTTAATTAAAAAAAATTATTAATTTTTTAATTGTAAAATTTCCTGTGTACACAAAAAAAATCTCATTCAATCAGGAAATTAATTGATCCCATAATTAATTTCATGGACAATATCTTCAATGACGAAAATGATCAGTATTTATTGATTTCATCGGTTCAATCGATTCAATTAAAAATTTAATAGTGATTGATTGCGAAAATTCAATTTTTTAATAAAAATTAATTAGTTAGAAAATAATTGAAATACTTTTCTTAACGGGAATTAGCGTTTTTGGTTTGATTAAAAAATGATAGTGGTGAAATAAAATTTTTTGGGTAAAAATGAAAAAAAACCCCAATCTACTTTTTATACCCTCCACCATCAGGACGGGGGTAATATTTAACTTTTGTTCATTCCGTTGTAAACACATCGAAATATTGCTCTAAGACCCATAATATATATATTCTGGGTCGTGGTTGATAATTCTGTATGGACGATCTAAGCATGTCCGTCGTCCGGTCCGACGCGTCCCGTCAAGTTGAAATCACGCTAACTTCCGAACGAAAACAACGGCTATCGGACTCGAAAACTTGCGCACATGTAGTTGTTATTCGATGTAGCGTCCGATGGATTGCAAACCTGGGCCACTATCGGTCCACTTTTACGTATATGACCCCATATAAAACGACCCCGATTTGGCTTTGTAGATCTCTAAGAGAAGCAAATTTCATCCGAACCGGCTGAAATTTGGTACATGGTGTTAGTATATGGTCTCTAACAACCACGCCAAAAGTGGTCCACATCGGTCTAATAATTATATATAGCCCCCATATAAACCGATACCCAGATTTGGCTTGCGGATCCTCTAAGAGAAGAATTTCATCCGATCCGGCTGAAATTTGGTACATGGTGTTAGTATATGGTCTCTAACAACTATGCAAAAATTGGTCCACATCGGTCCATAATTATATATAGCCCCCATATAAACCGATCACCAGATTTGACCTCTGGAGCCTCTTGGAAGACCAAAATTCATCTGATTCAGTTGAAATTTGGTACGTGATGTTAGTATTATGTTACCCAACAACCATGCAGGAATTGGTTCATATCAGTCCATAATTATATATAGCCCCCATATAAACCGATCCCCAGATTTGACCTCCGGTGCTTTTTGGAGAAGCAAAATTCATCCGATCTGGTTGAAATTTTGTACGTGGGTGTAGTATATGATATTTAACAGACATGCCGAAAGTGGTCCATATCAATCCATAATCATATATGCCCCCATATAAACCGATCCCGAGATTTGGTTTGGAGCTTCTTGGAGGAGCAAATTTCATCCGAGTCAGTTGAAATTTGGTACATTGTGCTAGATAATGGCCGTTAACAACCATGCCTAACTAGGTCCATATCGGTCTTCAGTTATATATAGCCCTCAGATAAATCGATCCCCAATCACAAAAAAATTGGTCCATATCAAGTTCATAATTATACATAGCCCCCATATAAGCGACCCCCATATTTCAATTCGGGCTCTCTAAGTACCGTGCAAAATTCCATATCGATTCGTAATTATTTGTAGACTTACCTAGACATACCTTTTTGTGTAATATATACCACGTATGGACTAACTGACAATTTAGAAAACGATGTTAAGAAGTTTTAAGATACCTTGCCATCGGTAAGTGTTACCACAACCCAAGTAATTCGATTGTGGATGACAGTCTTTCGTAGAAGTTTCTACGCAGTCCATAAGGCAGAGGGTACATAAGATTCGGCCTGGCCGAACTTACTTGTTTTAACTGACTTAGTCTTCCGAGTTTGATGAGAAAGTTAATTGCATCAATTAATTTATTAATTGAAAATTTTTTTCAAATTCAATTAACTTGAAATATTTTGGTGATATTTTTTTCTGTGTACTATCATTTCTGTGATTGAAGACATTTTAATTAAAAATTAAAAATGGATGAATTAATTTCGTGATTGAAGACAAAAACTATTTTTATTGTAAAGGTCTCATTCATGTTTCTCTTCTTCTTCACATTCCTATTAAATAATCAAAATAATCTTTAAGTGAACCTCGATTGGTAGCCGATTTGCATAACATCAACATTCGTCTCCACATTCCCTCCACAATGCTCTATGAAAAATTTGCCATACGTGCCATTCACATGGATTTTGATCATGTCAGTGAAAAGGCTAAAAGTTCTTCCCATGTAATTGTTCCAGCTGTTAATCTCAATGCTGGAATTCAAGATTTACATGAATGTCTTATCAATTGAAATGGTTAATGCAATGTGAATATACAAGGCGAATATCGAGAAGAAATGGTTCAAAAACGTCTTGAATATGAATGAAAAATTACAGAATATGGAAGAAGAGCAAGCGAAAAAAGGGGTTAATGAGAATAAAATGGCCAAAGACGATGGGAACGAATAGTGGGCAAAAAGGGGAAAGCCATGAAAGATGGTAAACAGCGCAAGAACTTCCGAATAATTGATGCTGAACATTATTTCCAGAATCTATGAGGTATTTCTTGGAAGGAGAACAAATAACATATATGAAAATTTTATTAATCAAGATTTTATAATCCCGATTTGGTTGGATTTGATAGTGATGAGGTAGCAATTTGTAAAAGATTAGAGTTACTATTCCAATATTACAAAGGGATAAATAATTACTAAACAATTTTTCAGTTACAATTTTTAATTGTAGTTTGAAAAAATTTTAATTATCAATTATTTGATATCAATTATTCGACAGAAGAGAAAGAAATGAATTGACAACCCAAGTTATTGGACATTTGTGCGATTAATATTATCATTTAAATGCGTTTACACTTCTTCCCTGAATATAGTAACGGTAAGTTATAAAAAAAATTTAAACGAAAAACTTCCGCAGCTGACTTGCCACACATGGTAGGGTTTAAGCATTTCAATTAAACTCACATTAAAATTATTATTGCACAGTATGGCTGAATATGTAATTTCTACCAACTTAGGTTTGCTATTAACTTTCTAAACCGCTTGTATGACCCCACGTGACAGATTATTCCAGTGGACAGTTTGGAATCCAACCTGTGCAATGGCTAGCATGCCTCGCTACAATAACATATACTGAGACACATAATCATTGAGCTAAACATAGAATTGAGCGCCAGCACTCATTGACATGAGAGAAAGTTCACAACTTTTGATCACAATGGAGTGAGCCGAAACTAAAGGTCTGCGCCACTATACCTAACCGAAACAAAATAGTCCATTTTATTCTCTCAATAGCTTACAAAAGACATTTGATGCTATTGCATTACAAAAATAACAAGCGTGATTGTGTGTATGCTTATATGGAGCTGGAAACACCTGCACAAGCGATATATGCATTGAAATCGTAATAAAAACTTTTTTGTACATATGACTCACTGAATACGTTTTTTCTGTAATATCTGTTATATGATATTGGCAGGCGTTGCATTCGAGAGGTCCACAAATGGCAACACATATTTAAGAAATGAGCTGAAAACTGAAGTTCGAAACAAGATACCTATGACGCCGGTAAGTTCGGCCAGGCCGAATCTTATGTACCGCTCCACCATGGATTGGGCGTAGAACCTTTCTACGAAAGACTGATTATCCACAATCGAATTACTGGGTTTGTGGTATCTTAATAACTCTACTTAGATCAAGCGTTTTCTAATTATGAGTATAGTCTCACGTGGTATAATATTAAGAAAAGGATTTTAGTGTGGTAAATCTACAAATAATAACGAAGTCGATATTGGAATTTTGCACGGTTATAGATAGCCCAGAATTGAAAATATGCGGGTCGCTTATATGTGCGAACTATATATCAGATTATGAACTTGATACGGACCATGTTTTGTGTGATTTGGCGTCGATTTGTCTGAGACGCTATGTATAGCAATTATGACCGATGGACCTAGTTAGCATGGTTGGTAACGGCCAGTATACTAGCCACAAGATACCAATTTCAACTAACTCGGATGAAAATTTCTCCTCCAGGAGGCTCCAAAACCAAATCTCGGATTCGGTTTATACTGGGGGCTATATATGAATTATGGACTGATTATGGACATCTTTTGTCATGGTTGTTAAATATCATAATACTAACACCAGCGTTACATAACCAGATCAAGATGAATTTCTTCTCCAAAAGGCCACCGCGATGATCAAATCTGTGATCGTTATATCGGGGCTATATATAATTGGACTGATATGAAACCTAATTCCTGGCATGGTGTTTGATACCAATATACTAACTATCACGATAACCCAAATTTCAACAAACCGAATCGGAGGATGAATTTTCTGCTCTTCCAAAGGGGGCTCCGAAGGTCAAATCTGGGATCGGTTTAATGTGGGGCTATATATACTAATTAGTGACCCGATGTGCGAAATTTTTGCATGGGTAGTTATGAGCTCCATATGAATAACACCTTTAGCTAAATTCGCCGTATCGCAATGATAATGTTGCTTCGGTCCTTCAGTAGGGCCTCCGAAGGTCAAAATCTGGTGGTCCGGTTACAATGGGGCTATATTATAATTATCACCGATGTGAGACACAATTTGCTGTTCTTAGAGACCATATAGCTAACACCATGTTACTAAATTTAAGCCGATTGGATTGAAATTTGCTTTCTCTTAGAGGCTCCGAAAGCCAAATCGGGGATCAGTTTATTATGGGGGCTGCATTATATAATGTAATGATGCGATTTCACAATTTTTGCATGGGTGTTTGACCAGGCCGTATATAATTAATAACCACGTACCAAATTTCAACCGAATCGGCATGAATTTTGCTCCTTCAAGGGGCTCCGGACTGTCAAATCTGGGGATCGGTTCTTATATGGGGGGCTGATATAATTTATGCCGAGCCATTTCGAGCCCAAATTTTTGCATGGGTGATATTTGAGGCCAGTATATTAACACCACGCTGCCAAATTTCAACTGAAATCAGATAATTGTGGTCTTCAGAGAAGCTCCGGAGGTCAAATCTGGTGATCGATATTATATGTGCGCTGAAATAATAATTATCACCGATAGTAGGACCAATTTTTGCATGTCAGATTAGAACCAACTTACTAAAACCAACGACTAAATTTCAGCCCGGATCTGGGATGAAATTTGCTATCTTCTCGTAGAGGCTCCCAAAGCCCGATACGGGGGATCGGTTTATATGGGGGCTATATATATATAACCCGATGTGAGCACATATTTTGCATGGTATTATAGAGACCATTACTAAACACTCAGTACTAATTTCAGCCGCGATCTGGTATGAAATTGCTCTCTTAGAGAGTCTCGCAAGCCAATCTGGGGGCTCGGTTTGATATGGGGAGCTATATATATATATAACGATTGGACCGAATTCTTCAATGTTGTTAAATCCATCGACCACATTCTACTTAACAACTATTTTGTGCATCGTGAGGAGCGGATATTCACAGACGGTAGGCGACGGATCGGACATGCTAGACGATGAATTGTTCATCCAGAGCCGACCAAATTTGGGCGTATTTTCAATATGGGGTTCGATTCGTTACAAAGGACCGTGCTGACTATTGCACAAGTCATCCAGTATACAATCAATAAAACTCTGCAATTTGCGTCTATTGTTCGTCACACGAGGGACAGGCATGCAATGTCAATACTTCCCACGATATGATACTTAGACCAATATGTAGGTTACAAAGGAATGAACAGGTAAATACCCACCACGGAGAGTATACGGGCAGCAGCTGACGATCACAAATATAAAGATCCCCAAGTAGTGGCTTCTCTTGCACAGATGTTGGTTCCTGTTTACCGGAAATCTGGTTCTCTGCGATGAAAAATTGCAGCATGTTAAGTGAACAAACCAAAAGTATCGAGTTTACTTGCCTAGAAGTCCAGTTTAAAATTAACACAACCTTCGATATAGCCAACAAAACTCAAGCGTGCCGATGTAATCGGCGTGTAAGCCGGCTGCTACCATCTTAATGGGCGTCTCAGCGACCTGTGGTCAAACTTCATTTTCAAATCATTTCGCGGGAAATGGTCCTAAAGATAGCTATCTTAAAGCCCTGGGCATACACAAACATTCGGCGCGAAGCAGGATTCGCACTTAGTCAGTTGTCAACGCAAAAATGGGCCTTAAAACAGGAATCTTCGTCGCTTCATTTCATAACGCACAATCGAACACCAAAATCTATGGATTATAGTCGTTTGCGTCTTTAGGAGCTTGGAGAGTAAAGTAGGCATTAAAAATATTAAAGTGTCGATCATCTCAAGACGGCTACGGGAATGGGCCAAACTATTGCGGAGCTAATTTCGTGCAGCGTGTTAGGCTTTGTTCATGGACATCAAGCTGGAGTTTATTCGCATAATTTCTAACGTACAGTGGTCAAAAAAAATCTCCAGATCTCAATCCGAAGGTCTTTGCGCCTGAGATTGGCACTAAACAAAACAAAGGGTCGATAATCCCAATACGTCACTTCACTGGGAAGAATAGCTTAAAAAGCCGTTTGCTCGCTTCATTTCTAACGCACAATGGCCACTTAAATCCCCGGATCTCAATCCGATGGACTTTTGCGCCTGCGGCATTTTGAAGAGTGAGATTGGCACTAAACAGAACAAAGGGTCGATAATCCCAATATGTCACTTCACTGGGAAGAATAGCTTAAAAAGTAGTTTCATCGCTTCATTCCTAACACACAATGGTCACTTAAATCTCCGGATCTCAATCCGATTGACTTTTGCGCCTGCGGCATTTTGAAGAGTAAAGTAGTTACCAAAAAATACAACTGTGTCGACGGGAATGGGCCAAAATACCGCAAACCCTCTTTCATGCAACATGAGATGGCATTGTTCATAGACATTTCAATAGGACTAAGAAGTTTCCTCGCTTCATTTCCAACGCACAATGACCACATAAATCTCCGAATCTCCGGATCTCAATCCGAGGGACTTCTCCGACTGGGACATTTTATAGAGTAAGATTGTCACTAAAAAAACTACCAAAGTGTCGATCATCTCAAAACGCCGCTTCACAGGGAATAGGCCAAAATAACGCACAGCCACTTTCGTGGAGCGTGTGATGGCCTTTTCGG
This sequence comes from Haematobia irritans, assembly GCA_003123925.1. Lineage (NCBI taxonomy): Eukaryota > Metazoa > Arthropoda > Insecta > Diptera > Muscidae > Haematobia > Haematobia irritans. Next base: position 55,946 of record PGFW01003085.1, read on the forward strand.
CCATTGGAAAGCCATAATTCGTGCCAAAGGTAGCTAATTCTAGCATAATCTAAACTAATTCTAATATTTGACGTTATTAGCGACATATCTTGACTGTCTTTAGGTCTTATATGCCAATGGAAAAAACATACGAGAATTTCTCTTACCAAACTGCACAATCTCTACCACCAAAGTACTTCATTTTTTCATATGACTTCAACCCATTAACCTTATTTTTCCTTCTAAATATTAGTACACTAATACAACAACAAAGAGGCATTTCCGAATTCAGATGATTGGTCAAGGTTAGGTTAGGTTAGGTATAGTGCCCAATATTTCAGGCTCACTTAGACTTAGACAGCGTTCCACATTGCATTGAAACCACATAGAGAAGCCTTGAAACACTCAGATATGTCACCATCACTGAAAACATTTTTAGTGTTTGGCCGAAACTGGGTTTGAACCCACAAACTTGTGTTTGCAAGGCGGGCATGCTAAACACTGCACAATGGTTGCTCCTGGATGGGTAAAAATGAATAAATTGGCATCTTGCATTTCTTTTTCCAATCGCCTCATCTTCTTTGTACAAACTCCTACAGAATTATAATAATAGGATCGTAAGAAACACGCTTGCATTGATATCAGACCAATCATGAAAACACTTAATTGGGATCACTAATTTAATAAAACAATTCTTATGCATAATCCGTTTTTTTTTTCTTTATGAAATTCATTAGGATTCAATTTAAAAAGTTTTACCACTGGCTGGTATCTATTCAATTGGAGTATGTCAGCTAAGCCCCCTCATACGGACTTTGATTTCAATGGCTTTAATATGAACTTTTTCGGACATCGCTAATTATTATATCTAAAGGAGTACAATT
>PGFW01003086.1:50502-67587 GCA_003123925.1 Haematobia irritans
CTTCTTTTTTCAAAATTTTAATTCTATAGATTTTGTCAAAATTTTATTTCTATACAAAATCTTGTCAATATTTTATTTCTATAGACAATTTTGTCAAAATTTTATTTCTATAGAAAATTTTCTCAAAATTTTGTTTCTATAGAAAATTTTCTCAAAATTTTGTTTCTATAGAAATTTTTGTTAACATTTTTTTCTATAAAAATATTTTGTCAAAATTTTATATCTATAGAAAATTTTGTCAAAATTTTATTTCCATACAATATATTGTAAAAATTTTAATTCTATAGAAAATTTTGAACATCTATCAAAACTCTAGCTCTAAGAAATTTTGTATAACAATTTTCTTCCTTCAAATTTTATTCAAAAATTTTATTTCTAAAAATTTTTCTATCAAATATACGCTAAATATATTGTCAACATTTATTCTTAAGAAAAAATTTTCAAATAATACACTATTTAAACTTTCTAAAGACAAGTTTCACACAACTTTCAACGATCTATACATACTACGACAATCTTATCAACACACATTATTATATAATTCTAATAACAATAAACCACAAAACCACCTCACCAACCAAAACAACATAATATTGTCAAAACACAAATTATAAACTACTATAAAATCATATAAAAAACTATTGTCAAAACAGAAACTCACACACCAATCTAACCCATCTATAGAAAATTCTATGTCACCAACTTTCATAAATCCCACTATCTAGATAGCAAAAACATTTGTCAAATATTTATTATCCTATACGAATTTTGTCAAAACATCATTAATGTATAATAGAAAAATTGTACAACACCATTTCAATTAATCTATAAAGGAAAAAAATATCATTACATCAACATTTCAATCCATCACTACGAACAATTTTGATCAAAACTATTCACTCCATCTACTAGACTCAATTTGCACAAATTCAATCATATTTCTATAGACAATTTTGTCCAAACACATAACTATTACCCTCTCACTAGGGGGGGGAAAAAACCACCATATTTCTCAAAAACCAACTATTGTAAATTTCCTATAGCAAAATTTACTACAAAATTACCCTGTCCTCTATAAGAAAATTCTCTCTGCTTAAAATTTAAATAATTTCACTAAAAAAATCGTTGATACAAAACTGTATTATAATATCAACTAAAGAAATTTATGTCAACAATCATTTCCCACTCTTTCCTAAAATCTAGCATTAATTGCTCAACATTTCCTATTATCTATAAGAACAAAATTATCTGTCAACCACTCATTAAATCCTATCTTCTTACAACAATTTCACATCTTCATACTAGAAAATTTTCTAAAAAATTTTACTTTCCTAATCAAAATATCATATAGTAAAAAATAACCAATAACCTCATAGCAGTGCTTTGTCGACCACATTATATATTAATGAAAAGAAAAATTTCACAATCATTTTATTATCTCAAAAGAAAACTAATTCAAAACAATCTTTTAAATAATCAAAATCTATCGCCAAAATTTTCTCACATTTATTCTCTCAAGAAACACATTCCATAAAAAAAAATACCTATATTCTATAGAACTTTTTCCTCATAAAAATCTTCCAATTATTAAGTAACCAATTTCAAACAAATTATATTTATCTATAGAATTAACTCTATAAGGACAACAAATTTCTACTATGAACAAATATTTTCACAAATCAAATAATCTATAGAAAAATATATTCCTTCAAAAAATATCAATCACAAATTTACATATAGACACAATTTGTCAAACAAATTTATTTCTGTCCGCAGAAAAACTTTTCTCAAAATTTTGTATACCTATATACAGAAAATATATATGTTTCTCTAGAACTATCTCCTTGTATCAAAAATCTCTATTATCTATAGCAAATCTTTGTCCACCAAAATTCTTAAATTTCAAGGAACACTTTCTAAAATTTTGTTCTAAAAATAAAATTTGTCCAATCAATACTCATTAATTATACTATACACGACACAAACCTATATTATGTAACACAAAAAATTATTAATCATCTATAGAAAATCTTGATCCAACAGCATTTTAATCTCTTAGATAAATTTTGTCAAAAATTCTAATTTACATAAACTTTCCTGATTACATTTTAATCAATATAGACAATATTTGCTCAAACCAATTCTTAAACTCCAATCTATAGAAAAATTTTCTCAAATTAACTTTCCTAAGCAAAAAAATTTAACTCAAGACATACCTATAGCAACCATGGCTTTGTCAAATTATTTAAATCAAATTTTCACAAATTAATAATTTCATATAGAAATTGTATTTTACTTCTAAAATCAATATTGTCAAATTTCTACTTTCTATAGAACAATTTTCAAATCCATAATTTTAGATCTCTTATAGAAACTTTTAGATTGAAATTAATATATTCTATAAACACAAAAAATCTCTTGTCACAGCCAATTTCATCATTCTTACGAAATGTAACCTTTTCGAAGAGCAAAAATTCACTAGATCATTACCATTTTTACCACGTTGTAATTCTTTCTTACTATTTTTGAGAAGTATAAAAAAACATCTTCTGCTTTATTTTGGATTTTTCAGATTAATTCTAAATGGGGCTTTAGTTAGAATTGAACTTAGTTGTATGTCATTGAAATTTTACTGGCATTTAGTTTATACAATTTTTTTTTAATATATTCGGAAGACATGAAGACCAAATAAAATTATTTACCCATATAAAAAATATTCAGAATAAATACATTATGAATGTTTTATTTTATATAGAAAATAGAAAAATTGCCATGCCCCTATAATAAATTCTCTGAATAAGTGCTTTATGAATATTTTAATTTAGATAGAAAAATGGAAAATTACATGCCCATTAGAAATGATTCAAAAAATATTAAATTTATTAGTCACAATGCAATTAATTTTCTAAATATTGATTTTTCAAATGCTTGTGGCAATTTCCATTCATCTCACATTAGATTTCTAATCATATCGTTAAATAAACATTATGCAATGGATATATAGAAAATCACTATATTACCCTGGGCCATATAAACTACATTTAAAAATTAATTTAATTATAGTGTGGTCAATGCACATGTTTCACTGAATTAATTTCGCCATTAAATTTTCAATCAAACCAGCAAAGACCAAACAACAATTAACCCTCGATACAAGTACTTCTCATAGCCATTTGTGGTTAAAATTTTCATTTGAATTTATTTCATTAAAAAAAAAAAACAAAATGATTTATAAAATATTTGAAGTTTAATGCTATAGCAGAGAGAAAAAATGATTGCATCTGCAGTTGTTTGAGACAACAATTATCAATTATGCACTTAATATTTAATTAAAAACCATATGAAAATGGGATACCAATTAAACAGGAGGGTTAAGTAGAGAACCTGTCGACACTTGGTGGCAAAATCTTAAGATTAATTGATAATTGTACGAGTACATGTTGATGCAAGTTAAGAATCTATAATAATGGGTTAGAAAAAAAAATGAATGGCGGATGTAATTGACTTTGAGTTGATCTACATCAAAGTATTGTGAATTATGAATAAATTTAAAATACAAATTAAAATTATTTGTTTTATATTAAAATTAATAAATAATGGTAGACATTATGGCAACTTTAGGGCGTATAAACTTGGTTTATGTCTTGACTCTGGTTTGATGAAAGCTATCAAGCATGTTGCATGATTGTTAATGGAAAAGTTCTTAGAAAATTAATGATGTTAGAAAAAATATGGTGAGATGGGATCGAAACATAGCCATTATTTTCTAATTTCGTTGGTACTCATGCCTATTAAAAAGGGTGGCTGATATGTAATGCAACAATGTAATATATTTGTTGTGATTTACGGTTTAAAAAGCTCAAGTATCGACTTTTTGATTTTCCCTATAATCTCTAATCCAAAATCTGTTAACATTTATATGAACGTAAATTATTGCATCACCTAGAAATGACGCATGCCTTAATACCGAAAATAGGTGTATTCTCAGTTTTATGTTTTCGTAATTAATTACCCATATTAACTATTCACAATGAAGATTTCAAGTAACAAAACTAAACCCGCATTTTTATGGTTAATTCATATACGATTCAAGATATATTTTGAGTCGTAAATTATCTTCAATTAATTACCATGCAAATTTAACAAATAACATAAAAATGCAGTATCAGACTAATAACCAAATAATTGTTTTTATGTGGTCTGGCTTTTAATCAACACAATATAGAATTTTACCTGGGGGCATATCACCCCCCTATCGACCAATCTTTTCAAGAATATTCTCAATTTTGAGTTTTATTTTTCCGCTGTTGAATGGATGGTGATACAAAAAGATAGCAAAATATAAAAAACAAAATTCGCTGTCTGCAAATTTGATTGTCTCTCTATCACATCTTTATTATTGCAATTTTAATTTGATTCTGATTTTCGACATACAAAGCAATGAATCAAGAATAATTTTTGCTATAAATTTTTCTTCTTTTTGGTTACAACATGAAAAAACGTAATTCGACACTTGATTTTTAGCCAAGTTTTTTTTCGAGTTTGTATAGGTTGGCTTGCGTTGGATGCTGGTTGTTTGGTTGAGTGTCGTTTTGTGTCTTGTTGTTACCCAACTGAAAATGGCATGTTGTTACATAATAAACAATTGTTTATATACTTATTTGTGCCATAAATGCAACTCCCCAAAAAAGTATTTTTTTTTACCTGTACACGCATAAGAGAACTTACATGAAACGTAGAATCCTTAGAGGGGAATATTACTTGCACCCACCACGTTTCTCCATTAGAGTGTTGTGAATGTGTAGTGTTTGGATGTAAGAGAATTCCAATTATAGATTGGTGTTTCAAAGTCACCAAAATTTATATGGAATTTTACCTACAGTAGGCAAAACTAATGAAATTGAAATGATGATAGAAATAAATTTTGACAAAATTTTCTATAGAAATAAATTTTGACAATTTTCTTAAGAAATAAAATTTTGACAAAATTTTTATAGGAATAAAATTTTGACAAAATTTTCTGATTAGAAATAAAAATTTGACCAAATTTTCTATAAAAATAAAACTTTTGGATAAATATTTCTATATAAATCAAATTTGACAGAAATTTTCTTTAAAAATAAATTGTTGAGAAAATTTTCTAAAAATAGTAAATTTTGACTAAATTGTTCTAAAATAAAATTTGACAAAAGTATTATAATGAAATAAAATGTGAGAAATTTTCTACTAGAAATAAAAATTTTGAGAATTTTTTATAGAAATAAGATTTTGGACCAAATTTTACTATAACAAAAAGATTTTAACAAAATTTTACAATATATAAATCAAACTTTTGCGAAAATTTTAATAGAAATTAAAATTTATGGAAAATACTATAGAAATCACTTTTAAGAAAAATTATTATAGACATAAATTTTGACAAATTTCTTATAGAATAAATTTTTGAGAAAATTTTATAAAAATAAGATTTTGAGAAAAAATTTATCAAAAATTAAAATTTTGACAAAATTTTCTTTTTTTTGATTAAAATTTTAAACGAAAATTTGGTATGGAAATTTAATTTTTAAGAAAAATTTCTATATGAAATAAAATTTTAAAAATGTTTCTATAGAAAATAAATTACTGTTGTTTTGATCCAAGACAGCTTAAAACATTTGGTTGACCTCAACTACAAGAGTAGGTTTAACTAAAGAGCCAAAGGAATGTTTGTCAATATTTATTTGGGAAATGACCTATAGATCTGCAAGATGGTTCGATGAACCGACCATTTAGGAATTAATAATCTCATAACAGTATCCACTCTAAGCTTGCACGCAAATATACAACTGAATTTATTGCGAATAAATTCCGCAACATCTTCAACACCAAAGTCTTTGGCAGGTTTTGGCCAATAAATTTGACAACATGTCCTTTTGCTCTGTGGTTAAGCTTAAGCTAATTTGTAGAACCAAAACCAATGAAAAAAGCAAATGAAATGGGAGGAAGGAGCTACAAAACAACACTAGCCCATACCTGCACATTCAATCGGTGATTTACCACTTGGCCAAAGGAAAGAGAGATGTATACAAAGATTTACTACGGAAAAGTCTTTTTCGAAGTTAAGTGTGGTCAGTTTTGGGTTTAGTGAACATACAGCAATTTATTATGAACTTGGTTGATAGATTTGCTGTATAGTAGAGGATACTGATGAGGAATGTAGTAATTCAGAAACATGAGTCATCCAATGCTCTTGCGTTATAGAGGCCTTTTGGCCACAATAAATTTGACAAACTTATTTTCGTTGATTAATCTTGTGATTAGTCAACAGCAATGGTTTTTAACTGAGATAAATACTAAACGAAATAAAATTTTGAACAAAATTTTTTAGAATTAAAATTTTACAACATTTTCTATAGAATTAAATTTTTGAAAAAATTTTCTATGAAAAAAATTTTAGCAAAATGTCTATAGAATAAAATCAATTTTAGTAAAATTTTCTGATAAAATAAAATTTTGATGAAAATTTTCTAGCGAATAAAATTTTGAGAAAAAATTTCACCATAGAAATAAAATTTTGAGAAAATTTTCTATAAAAATAAAATTTTGATAAAAATTTTCTATAGAAATAAAATTTTGAGAAATTTTGTATAAAAATAAAAATTTTTGAGAAAATTTTCTAAAAAATAAATTTTGAGAAAATTTTCTAAAAATATAGATTTTGTACAAAATTTTCTATAGAAATAATGGTTTTGAGAAAATTTTCTATAGAAATTAAAATTTTGAGAAAATTTTCTATAGATTGAACATTTCTACGAAATAAATTTTGACCACAAATTGTCTTATTAGAAATAAAAATTTTTTTGGAAAATTTTCCCTTAGAAATAAAATTTTTGGAGAAAATTTTCCTATAGAAATAAAACTTTTGGCAACCCATTTTCTATAGAATTAAATATTTGACCACAAATTTTTTATATAAAATTAAAATTTACTAAAACAAATTGATGAAATTTTCCTATAGAAATACAAATTTTGAGATATAAATTTTCTATAAAAATAAAATTTTGGATTTTTAAAATAATTGTGAAAATATTATAAGACTAATGTAGAATTGATAGATAAATTTGATTAGAAGAAGATTTTAAATCTAACAAAAATACAAATTTTACCAAGAAAATTTAAAATTTTACCTTAAAATAAAGTAAAAAAATATATAATAAAATAAAAATTTTCAGATGAATTGTAAATTTTACCAATAATTTGTCAAAAGTCTTACCAGAAACTGAGAATTTTACATTGATACTTTCCAAAATCACTATAGAATTGCCAAATTCTAAGAAAATAACAATTTGACAGGAAATTTTATATAAGAAATAAAATTTTGAAAAATTTTCTATAGAAAAAAATTAGAGAAATTTTATCATAGAATAAAAATGTTGAAAAATTTTAGTTACTTGATTTACCATAGAAATAAAATTATTGAAAAATTTTATAAAAAACCATTAGAAAATTTTAATGCACATTTCAAGATATTCTGAAAATATAGAATAAATTTGCAAATTAGAGAATAACTTTTCATTTCATAAGAAATAACTTTGTAAATTGATATTGATTCTTATAACTCTTACAAATTTTTCTATTAGAATTAATTTGACAAAATTTTCTATAGAAATAAATGCTTGAAAATTTTTCTATAGAAATAAAAATGTTTAAAAATTTTACAATAATTCAATTATTGAATCAATTTCAAATATTTTGAAAATTCTATAAAACTTTAAAATTTATTGATTCATTTTATGAAATCCATTTTAGGAAAATTTCCGAATTCTGAATAAATTATATTCTTATAAAAGAAAATTGCAAATTCCTAGAATAATTTTGATTTCTAAGAATAATTGATTTCGAACAATTTTTTTGATAATATAGAAATAAAGAATTATTGTTTTATAGAAATAAAATGTATGAAACAAGGCGATTTTTAATATAGAAATATGATTTTAAGAAAATTTTCTAATAGAAATAATTTTTGACAAATCTATAGAAATATTTTCGTAATGCATAGAAATAAAATTTTGTGACAAATTTTTCTATAGAAATAAAATTTACAAAATTTTGACAAATTTTCTTATAGAAATGAAATTTTGGAAAGCATTTTCCTATAGAAATAAAATTTTGAGAAATTTTTCTATAAAAATAAAATATTGGGAAAATTTTCTATAGAAATAAAATTTTGACAAAATTTTCTATAGAAATAAAATTTTGAGAACATTTTCTAAAAAAATAAAATTTGGGAAAATTTTCTATAGAAATAAAATTTTGACAAAATTTTCTATAGAAATAAAATTTTGACAAAATTTTCTATAGAAATAAAATTTTTACAAAATTTTTATAGGAATAAAATTTTGACAAAATTTTCTATAGAAATAAAATTTTGACAAAATTTTCTATAGAAATAAGATTTTGAACAAAATTTTATATAGAAATAAAATTTTGGAGAAAAATTTCATAGAAATAATTTTTAAAAATTTTCTATAGAATATAATTTTTACAAAATTTTCTATGGAATAAATTTTGACAAAATTTTCTATAGAAAATAATGTCAATTGCCAACGCTTGATGATCCCTTTTCGTCGGCTTAATTCTATAATTTTGACCACATTTTCTTTCTCATACCTTATTGTTATCTGGCGGACAATTGTAACGCCTGAAGATATGCAAAGAAAATGTTGTATAGTGGGATAGGTTAAGGTTAGGTTAGGTTATGTGGCAGCCCGATGTATCAGGCTCACTTAGATTATTCAGTCCATTGTGATACCACAGTGGCTGAACTTCTCTCTTATCAGCTGAGTGGCTGCCGTTCCATGTTAAGCTACATGACAAGGACCTCCTTTATTAATAGCCGAGTCCGAACGGCGTTCCACATTCCGTGAAACCACTTAGAGAAGCTTTGAAGCCCTCAGAATGTAAATCAGCAATTACTCGAGGTGGGATAAATCTCACCGCTAAAAAACTTTTTGGTGTTCGGTCGTGTAGCAGGAATCGAACGCCACGACCTTGTGTATGCAAGGCGGGATGGCTAACCATACGACCATATAGTGGATAAAAACGAGTTGTTCCTTTGAATTGATATTTTATTAATTATCAAGGATTAATTCTCGATGAAATGTCGATAAATAATTTTGGGTTTATTTAGGTTATAATTTGGTGAAAAACGTGGCTTAGATATTTCGTAGAAACAACCCTATAAAATTCTATCATTTCGTGATTTTTATTTTATAAAACGTGGCTGCCTTTTTTTTTTAAATTAGTGCGTCACTATTTATTGCCACTGTTTATAAATCCTCAACCGAAACGCTGATACTTTTTAGGGGTAATATTGTAAGCTCGTTCTAAAAACTACCTCGACTGTGCTTCTTTGATTTCCTATTGTTATGATTACAATTTTGGCCATATGTTGTGGTTGTTTTGAAATCACTGTTTCACGTAAGAAAAATATTTTTTTCGATTTTTTTTTTTTCATTTTTATATAACGTGTAATATGTCAAAATTTTATCACTCACTATTCAAATAACACCTGCAATTTAAGTTATTTTGCTAATGCTTTACTGTGGTGGCGGTGGTGGAGGTGGTACTCTATAGTTGTGGTTGAATGCCGGTTTAATCTTTTGATACAATGGAGGAAACCATTCCTAGATCTCTTGGGCTCTTGTGTATTAATGGAGGAATCATTTTCTCATTGCTAGCACTTTGATTTAATTTGAAATTATAAAATTCGAACTTGTTATTATTTTGCTTTATATCGAATCAAGGATTTTTTATAAGAAATATTTATTGAATTAGAAATTCTATATTTATATACTTTTTAATATGTCATAGAAATATTTGTTTAAAAAAAATTATAGATTTGCTATTTATTTTTTGTATATTTATTAAAAAGTGTTTTTAAGCTTGAGGTAAATACTTGATAGATTATTTTTTCGAATTATTGAAACAAAAAAGTTTATTGCTTGGGTGTGGCCATAATACGCGATAAAAATAAAAATGTTTGCTTAAATGGTGAATTTTAATATTATATCGGATAGATTTTTGGCGATATATGTTTGTATTTGGTTCATATATGGCAGACATATGTATAGAGAGGAGTAATTGTCTTTAAATGAGTGTATGGCTATAACAACTAATACTGTCATGAAGATGAAGCTTTGAAGTTTAAAGTTATTATGGTTTTTTGTTTCTATGAAGAGAAAAAAAATCAAAATTTTTGTGTTTTAAGTAAAAACGATTCTTAAGAGCCTGCCCTAATCTTTTGCAAACTGATATATTTTAGGAGGAATCCTCGAAGTAGTTTTTTCTTGCTCTGATAAATGAATAGCTCGTTCACGTACAACTACACAGAAAAAATGTTTTTATCCTTAAAATTAATTAAAATTAATACATTAATTATAATTACAACAATTATTGTGTGATTTGTGTGCTAATCAAAAAATTAGTTGAATAAATTTAATTTTTATTATTACTTTTTTAATAATTTTTTTATAATTACTACAATTATTGTGTGATTTATGTGATATCAAAAAATTACTTGAATAAATTTAATTTTTATTATTATTATTATTTTTTTTTTTTTCTATTCAATCACATTTTATTGGAAAGCTTTTGATTAATAGTTTTCTTTCCTGTATCATCATTAGTTAAATAACCTAACATAATTGGCAATAAAAATTAATATGTTTATCGTGAAAAATATATGTACTATTTAAGTGTGTGAAGAATAATTCGGCGATATAAACTCGGGTGGTCAAGGACTTTAAAATAAGCTGATGAAAGAATTGAAGCCGAAAGGATATACTGCATGGCAGAATTTTTGATGAATGGGGTTTGGAAATTTGGCAAAAAAAATTTTTTTAGTCATGGCTACGATATAACAGATTGTCGATTTTGGAGAGAAGATCAGCCAGAAGGACAGTGTTGCAGTATTGGGGCTTTTTTCCCCAATTTTGGGGATATTTTTCGGGACTGGGGAAGTTGCCATAAATTTTGGGTATATTTTACGAAGTCCTTCAGTAATAATTAATCTAGGATTGGGGCAATAATAATTTTCATGAAATTCTGTTATCTGCTACATTAATTCAAAAAAGATACCAAAAAGGTGCAAATGAAGCATTTAGACTAGAAACGGATACATGATTTTAATTTTGGGGGGATCAGTGTTTAATATTTATAATATTAAATCCACTGAAAAAAGGAATACTCGGTTCGCAAAGATTTTGTCTTTTAATTTAAAAAATTTGGTATTGATTCCGAGCCAAAGAAGCGGAGAATTACAAGTAAGGATACTTGTTAAGACACAATTACGTTTTAAAATTTATGCTTTGTGTACTTGCTTCTAGAAGCAAAATTTATAATTTGTTCATGCTTCTCTCAGCTTTCTTTTTTCTCATATGCTATCAAGTCCTTTAAAACGAGTTAGCGGCAACTTTTGTGTTTCAAAGATTAAGGACTTCAACTTCCTGTAGAAATTTAATGCTAAATTTTGGAACAGATTATTGCGTGGTTTTGTTCAGAGACGACTAGCTAACCCACGTTTTAAATTTAAACCGGATCGGAATGCTTTTGCTCCTGCAAGATTGCTCGCGGAGGTCCCCCCGCCCAAATCTGTGATCGGTTTATATGGGGGCCTATATTATAGATTATGGATCGATATGGAGCATCTTGCGTGTTTGTTAGAGACACATACTAGCACTACGTTTCAAATTTTCAAACGGATGGATGAATTTTGCTTCTCTAAGAGGCTCGAGGGTTCAAATCTGGGGATGGTTTTATATGGGGCCTATATATAATTATGGACCGATATGGCCAATTTTTGCATGGTTTTGCTTAGAAACGCATAATAATCGATGTCCAAATTATCAGCCGGATGGATGATACTTTGCTTGTCGTTCGGAGGATCCGCAACGCAACTCTGGGGGGTCGTTTATATGGGGGCTTACGTAAAAGTGAACCCGATATGGCCATTTGCATACCATCGCGACTACAATCAAGAACAACTCTTGTGCCAAGTTGACGTCGATAGCATTGTTTGAGTTTGGAAGTTAGGCAGTGCATTTTCAAAGCAGACGGACATGCTTAGATCGACGCCACAATTTCACGCACGACCAGAATATATAAATAGCTTTATGGGGTCTTAGAAGCAATACTTCAAAACAAATGGAATGACAAAGTTAATATACCCCCCATCCTATAGTGGAGGGTATAAACAATTATTTGGGGATTTTTGTGGGAAATTTTAAATTAAATTGTGGTTTTGTTTGGCGAATGAAGGCGGTCTATTTAGGGGACAAAGAGCGCGGAAATATACTGGCACACTGGTGTAGATTACACACTAGCTTTAATAGACAATATTTGGCTGTATGTTGTTACCCTCTTTTTTCTATCAGCATCAAACAAACATTTCAACTGCGAAAGGACCGCGTATATTCATTGAATCTAGAATATCGTTTGAGAAGTAAAAATGTTTTTTTTAGCATCTATACACACTTTCTATGCCTACGCTTTTTTTTGAGCTGTGCTACCTTTTTAAATAATACTTACTATTTTAAAAACTTGTTAGTATTCTTATTATTTGATTACCAATTGAATATAATAGGAGATTTTGTCGTGTGGCTTGGTCGCGGGCATAGGGGTGACGGTCGCAAATGGCAAAATACTTGGACTGGCTTGCAATTTTGGCTGGAAGTGGTGTGTGTGAGAAGGCACTATTTTGATTTTGGAATTCACGGTCTTCAGTTGTCAAAATGCCGTCCAAGGCAAAGCAAGAGCAGCGGTAATGATTTGCTCGGGCGCGCATACGCGGAAAATCCGAGCTACTGCACGCAAAGGCTGGAAAGATGGCTAAAAGTTGCCAAGTACAACTGTTAAAATGTTAAGTTAAAAGTGTTTTGGGGAACGTTTGTCGACAGCCAGGAAGTCTTGGATCGGGGGAAATCGAAAAGCCGGAAGCGGTGAGACGACAAGAGAGTTACCGGCGTAGTTTCATAACGAAAGCCTAAACTCTCTCTCCGAGATGCCGAAATAAGCTGGGTGTATGTTAGCAAGCCGTGGCATCGAGCAAACGAGCCGGCTATCGACCTTACAAGAGGTAGTGACTCCAAGATCGCGATGATAACAAATAGCGACGAACAGGCGCGGATCCGGAGGCTGTACACGACGATGCTGAGAAGTTTGACCTGCGCCCGGCGGAGGGGGTTGACGTGCGTGGTAATGGTAGGAGCCACGTGCGTGCATGGTTAGATGCCAGGGACCTTTGCATACACAAGGTCCGTGGGGTTCGATTCCTGCTTGCGAGTGCGCGAAACCGCGCGCAAAAAGTTTTTCAGCGGTGGGATTATCCCACCTCCAGTAATGCTGGTGACATTTCTGAGGGGTTTCAGAAGTTCTGTGGGTTTCACGTGCATGTGACGCTGTTCGATCGTATAAAAAGGAGGTCCTTGTCATTGAGCTTACATGGGAATCGGAGCAGCAGCTCAGTGATAAGCAGAGAGTTCACCAATGTGGTATCACAATGGGCTGAATTAGTCTAGTGAGCTGAACATCTGGGCTGGCCACCGTAACGCTATACCTACACGTCAAAGGAACTACAGCGCTTCCGGGACAGGAGTTTTATAGGCAAAGGATGGGAAAGGTAGAGCATAATTTTCAGGTGCATAAAGCTGTCAAAGTTCGCAAGAAATATCTGGTTTGGCATGGCAATCTGTACTGTGGCTTGAAAAGAGCATTTTCATAGCTTCCGGGACTGTAACTGGGTCAAGAATTACGTGAAAGAGTGGTTTTGAATAAAGTCTGGCTGCTTTCCTGAAGAAACGGCCTCGGTTGTTCCGTCTGTGTTTGGCTGATTTGGCATCTTGCATTACGGTAGAAAGTCATGGAGTGGTACGCGGGCGGCCACGGCAACAACCGGTGCAGGTGGTTCCCAAGGAGTAACGCTCCAAGACGCCAGAGCTCGGCCCCAATTGCAGAAATACTGGGCTAGTTGTCAAGCGGAACCTAGACGAAAAACTGCTAAGGACGAGCAGCAGTTCAAGGCAAACTGCTTTCTGCGGCGAAGAAAGGTGGACAAGGTTGGCTGTACAAATGCTGATGGCGAGGTGATCAAGCGTGAGGCCCGCGGGTAATGTCGGAATTTGGAAAAGCGAAAGCCTAACTTGAAATTATTTTTCTGAATTTTATAGGCTAATTGAACTTTGAAAAAGTTAAATTTAAATTTGATTTTTTTAAATAAACGATTCATTCACCGATTTACACGCGTTTTCCCTTGACCAAATTTTTTGACCGTATCACCCTTTATTAGTGCATATCGGGGCGAAAGATATATAGGGAGCTATGATGTAAATCTGAACGATTTTTGCTTGCCAAAATCAATAGGGTTTATTTCTGACCCAAAATTAAGAAACTGTGCATTTGAGGACGATTTGACTTAAATGCGCATAGACTTTGATCAAAAAAATGTGTTCACAAGGGAGCGGACGGGACGGACAGACGGACAAATGGTTTTCGACTCGGGACGCACCCTGAGCATTATTGCAAAGACCCTGTTATGTGTTATCTCGTCTCTTCTGGTGTTCCAAACATATGCATAACTTATAATACAGACTGTTCACAGTGTGGTATCAGGGTATAATAAATATTTGAGCAAGATTTATTCCAAACTCTATAAAAAGTGTTCAGCGTGAAAATCGAATTTTTAAATTTACCTGTTATCAAACAGTTCTACATATAGTTCTAAAGCATCCAAGGGCCACTTACCTAAAATGAAAAAAAGAACAATTATATTTTTATTATTATTCAAAATAAATTGAAATATAATTTTGTAAGTAAATAATATTTCTAACGGTATTGGAATGATTATTTGTATATCTCTTGCAATTGACTATATTTATATATTCCTGGATTTTGCTAAAACTATTACAAAACGGCTTTTATATTCCATATTATAAATTTCATCCATACATATAAAAGTTCTCTATAATTTCTTCATAATTATCTTGGCAAATAGGAAATGGGTAAGCATCGCTCACACTTATTGGAAGTGTGTCACATCACTCTTTAGTCATCCACGTAAAATTATTGTCTATAAAGAAATTTCTTCACTTCAACCGGTCAGGCATCCTTTGGTCGTTTTTAATCGCCTCTGTCGTTTCTTTGACACATTCAATAGAATCAATTAAGTCATTAAAAGATTGCTGTTTTCTTTTTGTCTTCTTTTTTAAATGACTTTTTTTTAATCCATAGAAACATGACTCCCTGTCTTTTTCTTGAATGGTAATGGTGGTAGCTCTTGAAGTTCTTTTTGTTTCCTAGAGCTTCTTCTTGTTCTTTAGGTATCATTAACACAGAAAGAAAGTCATCAACCTGGACGGATATATACTAAGAGCAAGAGAAGCTATAGAAAAGACAACAAAAACTAATACATTTACTATATGTTAGTTGTCTTTTTTTCCATAATTTTTGCTTGAAGAACTTGACATTTTCTATGATAGTTGTTGACACAACTTCATCAATAATAGTTTCCTGTTTGATGATGTTCCTTGTTTTCTCTTTTTTCGTTCGCTTCTACAGCCAACTTGAAAAAAAAATGATTCGTTTTTTATTTGTTGTTGTAGGAATTTTCCATAACCCCTTTTCATAAATTTTATATTAAAATGTTATTGCAGCTGAGTGCAGATGACAGATACTAGACCGGCAACAACATCATTGAAGTCATAACGAAGCAGTATGAAACTCTGAAGTTATGCATGATTTGTCAGATAGTTGATTATATATGAAGAGTTTTTGCAAAATGAAGGATCAATGCATCATAGTATGAGTATTAGTAGAGATTTCAGCTTTTATATCGACACGCTAAATTTTATTCACATAATGATAAAACTGGTCTAAAATTATTTTATTTAATATAAAACTTTCAGGTGGATACATTTTAGTCAACACAACTGAGTCTGAATATCGGTTTTACCTGTTAAAAATTTCGAAAAATATAAAAAAGTGTCATTTAGGATGAAAACTGGCATATTAGTAAAAGGTGGCGGAAATAGTGGCACCTGTAATCTTAATGGAAATCGGACATTTTGTTTGATATTTTAGTCGACTGGACTGAATCTGAATGTCGGCTTTAAATGTTGAGAATTTCGAAAAATTAGAAGAAAATGTCATTTGGGATGAAAAGTGGCGATATTAGTAAAGGAGGCGAATTTGATGGCAGCCTGATAGTCTTTTCGATTAGTTATCGTAGAGGTCAATTGTGAATTGTGTTCTGGAAGGATATTTTTGAGTTTACATGGGTGTGGGATGACTATTGTTCTTTCTGATGTTTAGACCTGTATGGGATAATTTCGTAAAGGTGCATTGTTGGGAGACAGTTTAGATTACTGTGGGATGTTACACGTGGCATATTATTCTCTACGAGACGTTTAGGCAGAAGATTTTATACTGGATCTGGTATCTTATAGGACGACGGGCCAGTGGTGTTGGTTTATATTTTTGAGCTCGGTAGCTGGGGTCCTGGTATTGCTGTTCATGTCTGTCTTTTCCACTTTACATAGCCCTTTGGTAAGTTTTTTGAGAGAGATTATACGGAATATAAGTTGCTCTCTGCCCTTTTATCTTGTCAGTAGTAGGGATGGAGAATTGGGTTATTAATTATTTTATTTAGATATCGTAGGATGGCTCTGCTATTTCGGTTTTGTCATTTTTAATGGAAGCATGTTTGTAAGTGTATTGCGTGAGTTTTTTTTTTTTGATTTCGTCTTTTTAGTTCTGAACTGGGGGATGGCTTATCTCTTAATGGATCTAGGTTTGTGGATCGTGTGTTTGTGTTTGGTATTGTCGGACGATGAACGAGTTCATGTACTGACTTTGATGGGCGCTTATTATGAGAAGAGAAGTTGGGATCACACAAAAGGCAGGCTGTAGGCGTGATGCGGAAAATGTGAGAGTTGGATTGTGGCAAGGGTGGACCCACTTTTTTTTTGTTTGGTCGGTATGTGTGCTGGGCATTGTTTTTTTTTTGGGTTTGTTTTCTTGATTCACTGTCGAGTGAGGGCAATTTCGTTGGAT
>PGFW01003089.1:88546-99232 GCA_003123925.1 Haematobia irritans
CTGGCCTTTACCTCAATACAGAACCAAAGAGCTTAATAATATTCTAAAACAGTAAAAAGATTAGATAGTTGTGAGTGATGGATTACCGGATTTACCACAATGAAACAAGGTATCAATGATATTAACTCAAAATTCTGATGGATAGTGACAGTAGATAACAGAATTAATAGATAATGATACGATCTAAATTTTCCATCCAAAACCACGAACCATTTGTGGAAAGACTAACATATGTAATCTGTCAGAGGCATATAAAAATGAATATGAAAATAATAATGCTATATCATTAGGAAAGAAATACATGGATGTTGTAATTACTACTAAATTGGTACTCTTTTGTTCTTCGATATTATTTAATGGCCAAGAGGGTATAGCGTCATAACCATGTATCATGGCCTTTACTCCCATGATAAAATTTTCCATATGGCTTTATTCGATTAAGTTTAATCAATAGCGCTAGAACTAGCATATGCATTTGCTTTGTAATTTATTGATTGTATGTACTAAACTTAACTAGTTATCCAAACCTAAATAACATTGGTATTCCAGTTTACTGAAAATATATAATGTCCAGATGTGCACTCAGTTTTTATATAAACGACTAAAAAAAGAGTTGGGATAGGGTAGAAGTCGACAATTAACTACTTATAAATTAATTACCTTTTCCTTGGTTCTTTTAATGAAATTCTTGGGATGTGTTTGTGAAATGTGGTAGACCGTAGTTTTTTGTGTGATGAATGAAATGTTTTAGTAAAAAATTATAAATTGCATCTATTCAGATTCCAATTCCTTTTAGTTTATATAAAAGCCTCATCTTTTCAACCTAGTGACATTAACACAGGATTAAATTGTTACAGGTATAAATTTAAATGGGAGGTGAGGCGGGTGAATAATCACACAATTGTTGAAAAATGAAGATTTTCGTCTATTGTGCTCTGTTTTGTAACCACATCCCAAAAGAATAGAAAACTGTAACTAACCATTCTTATAAAAGACACCCAATTATTATAAAAGTAATAGTGAAAAAATGAGTTAATATGTAAGATCCGCAAAAAAGTAATTATCCTGGTTTTTGATGCTTTGAAGTCTGTGCCTCGATATCCATTTCTTAAGAGCTTTTTACGGCGGATTACATTATGCCAGCATTACAAAAAGTTTTCTTACGTATAAACCTTATCCCTAGATTAACTGCTTGAAATCTCCTTGCTTAACAATTCGTTCCCGAAGCGGAAGAACAATCTTAATACGAACCAAACACTATTGCGTAGATTTGATTACTATTATAGGCAACAAGTAGTTTATGATTCTGAATATAATAAATATAACAAATTGTACATGGCATGCATGTAGATCAGTTTATCATGTTAAAATTAATATCAATATCGGGTTCATGATTTTTGCTGTACCAAATTGGTATAAAAATGATTTTGGATCCCTAGCGAGTAATTTACTGTATTTTGGATCGTCAACCTTGCCATTTTTACTTAAATGGATAAATCATTTACCACGTCTAATTCGTTTTTGTGGCCAAGGCGCTTCAGTATGTTCTTGGCTGATGTACAAGTAGTTCATGTACATTGGAAGGAAGCAGAAATGCTTCATTTGTGTGTCCACTGATCCCCGTGCAATTTGAAACCTCTGGGCTCGAAGATAGCTAGATTGGATTCTTCTAGATCAAGAGTATTATGCTAACTTTATCTAAGGCACTATTTGACAGCATACCATACTAATTATTTAATTTCTCTAAGACCTATACAGAAATTTAAATAATAGGAAGCATTCATAAAAATTTAGATACCTACAATATCAATTAAGTATCCATTTAAATTATATTTTTTATTTCATTAAATTTGTGTCATGAACATTTAAACGACATTAAAGGAGGATGCATATACTTTAAAAGTCGTATGCCTTTTGAAGTAAGGCAAATTGTTTCCGTTAAAGTACCAGAACACAATACTTATTTTGTGATTTCAGAATAATCTTAAATTAAACTGAATATTATCTTGGAATTCAATTGAATTAAAATAAAAATATCCCACAAAATTATGTTTTGTCTTCAATTACGAATATTGTCCACAAAATGTGACCACTTTTTAATGGAAATGTCTTCCAGTCACAGAAAATCGATTAGAAATCCCTAACTTGCTACTTTACTATGTAATCCTTTTGATCGGCGTTTTCCTTTTCTTCATGTCGACGAAATTTGTTGAATCAATTAAATTTATTAGACATATGTATATCTCTATTAAACCCAATCCTTTGGCATATGCATATTTAATGTGGAAGTAAATTAATGTTGTCGCATAAATTTATTGTTCATTGTGTAAGGCTATTAGATTGTACATTCTTAACATAGCTTCTTCAAAACCTCGAGAGATCTTCATACAATCAATAAAGACTCTTTTGATCTAACTAAATAATCAAGTATTATTCAGCTAAATACTCTATATTCATAGAGATTTATTTGCAGCAGTTCCAATCGCAATAAAAATAACATTGGATAATATTTTTCAAAATTTTTATTCATAAAAATTGATTAGATTTAAAAATAAATTTTCTAATAAAAATACCTTTTAAGATTTTTCCAAATTTTTATACCTTGCGCCACACTGTGGAACAGGGTATTATAAGTTAGTGCATATGTTTGCAGCACCCAGAAGGAGACGAATAGACATATGGTGCAATTTGATCACCACCGGTCCCCTGAGCCCGATCTACATTAAGTCTGTCTGTGAATACCCCCTTTTTGTGATCAAGTCTTGGTCGTACATTAGTCCATCGAACAATGAAAATTTGGCATCAGAGAATATACTCTAGATTGTTTGACCTTCTGCGACATATATGGAGGGAGGGCAAAATCATCCACCGCGGAACCTGAAATATCTCGTGTACGATTTTGCAATAAACGGTTTTAGAATTTATATAATGGATAAAGTTGCCTCACACTAATATATAATAAGGGTGGTTAAAGTTGTGACCACGGCAGTGTCCAAATGCGCATACACTAAATGACAAGTTTTTTGCCTACAAAAATTTTTTAAGTCCGATCATTTCTCTAATACTTTTTCATTGAGGTCCTGATGAGAGATAACAATACCAAGTTATAAATTAGTTTACAATGGGTTCCACCGATCCACGAACAAGCAACATAATCGTTAGAGCGCAACATTTATGCGATAAGTTATATTACATTCTCAAATGTACCCCATTTTCACCTCAGGGATTCGTCAAATAAAAATCTAGTAGATCCGCCAACATTTTATGATTTGGACTAATAGTCAATGGGTAACACTAGTAGTGATTCTATAAGATTTCTATATATACATATTGCCAAACACAAGAGTGTCTGTTATAGAGATTGGGTTTTTTATGTCAGAGCGTAGGTCAGATCAATATCATCCTGCGCTAGTAATGTATTATATCCATAAATTTTGCCAAAGAATTTCGTAGTTCTCAGTCTGATAGAAAGACGTTTTTGAACTAAAATTGTGATAATGTTTCGTTATTAAACGCTAATTTGTACAAAAGTTCTTGATTGTCATGTAGAAAAGTTCTTTTGTCATTAAATGGCCCGAAAATATTGAATAGTATTGGTTGTGGGAACGATCTGTGTGTTCTTATCCTAAGCAGGACGAACAATGTTCTTTTGCCAGAATAAACTGAATAACTTATTTTCTGGACTATTATTTTGCGCCAAGCAAATAATCCAATTTGGTCCTTGTTGAAAATTTCTTATTTTCAAGTGAATAGACAATTGCGTATGTGCATACTAAGAGAACATTATTCTTCAATAATATCATGGAATGAATATTTTACCGTTTTTGTCAACTACTGTTTTCTTTGGGAGGAGATTATTATCTTATGTATAAAAAAGTAGCCGGCTAAGCCCTGTAACTTATATGTTTGTCATAAGAGTCTAAATGAATAAGAGGATTGAGAATACTTTCGGCAAATTAACGGGCATACCGACCACGTGGCATTATTTGCTCAGCTCGGTACCTACAGACAATTGCAATTTTGTGAACCTATTACATATAAACAAATTTTGGTCCGAGAAGATTGCATGCTCTAATCTGCGAGAGAGAAGATCTTTTGTGTCGTCCACAAATTTTATTTCTTAGTAAATACATTTTTTTCCAATTACTTATTATCTATAATTGATAAATAATTTTTGAAAATTTTATTTCATACATAAGATCAAATTTTGTCAAATTTATTTTTATATTAAATAATTAATTTCAAACATGAATTATTACGTATTTTAATACAGAATTACCATCATCCCTTTTTTTTGTATTGAATTATTAAGTATTTGTGTATATCTACCCTAATGAAATAATGGAAGCATAGCGCTAACTTGACAATATTAGAAACCACATATTAGGTTCTTTAGAGAAGTTTGCCAAGTATAACCTTGTTTCCTGCCTAAATCAGGCAAGTTTATACGCAACTCCTAAGTAAATCATTTTACTTATATTATGCAAGTGTGTTACCGTAAATGGATCAACACCAGATCCGTCGTGTATGGATTGTAACATGGGCCGAAATTTAATGCGATATATGAAATTTCGCTGCAGACTTTTGGCCGATGTAACTTACCGCTCACGATTTAACACAGTATAAAAAATTTTTCGTAGTTAAAACATAA
Organism: Haematobia irritans; assembly: GCA_003123925.1. Lineage (NCBI taxonomy): Eukaryota > Metazoa > Arthropoda > Insecta > Diptera > Muscidae > Haematobia > Haematobia irritans. Next base: position 93,198 of record PGFW01003089.1, read on the forward strand.
CTAAATAAATTTAACTTATAATTTTATTAGTCAAAAAAATTTATTTGCTAGTAGTTCTGAAATTTTATTCAGTTTCAGTTTTTTTAAGCTAAATTTTAAAAGGACCCTAATACATGTTAATGTATGCTAAAAGAGGTAAAACAAGTTTTTTATTATCCTATTTGATAATTTTTTTATGTGTAGACTTCATATTGCCCAGGTTTCGACGATTATCTACTTGGTCGTTGTGCGCTGCAGTTCTTTTTTTGTTCAGTGAACATAAGTCTTATTTAATGAAAAAATAGATAATTTAAGCTATTATCAAATTTTATTGGAAACCAAAAACGACTAATAAACTTACATAGAATTCTTATATACTGTTTTAAGTTGTTTTTACATTTTAGTTTACATGCATCGTGGTTTACAAATGAATTTCAACAGATAAATAATATGAGCTCATATAAAAACCAACACAACATATATATATGCTCTTACAATAGCTTAATAATGGCTGAGAACTTTAAAATCTACTCATTTCGAACTTGAAGATTAAACTTTTACAATATTCAACCTGTACAATAACTTATATTTTTATATTATATGATCGACGTAATAAGTTTAAATATATATACTTTTTTCAAATACAGTTGCGCATAAATTTTTCGCATCATGTGTAATATTGACATTCAAAGCTTTTTTCCTCATATAGTATATTTCTATTTCCTATAATATTTTATTTGTTTATCCTAATAAACGGAATTTAAGCTAGATCCATTAAATTTAAGTTACGAGATCCTATGACCGTAACACATAAGTATACAAATATTTTGTAGGACGTACAAGCTAAAAGAAAGACCATTTCTTTAATATAAAGTGGTACCGTATTTAACCCCGGAAAAATAGTCTAATGACCTACATAATATTTGATACATTGCTTTTCCTCTGTATACTAGCTTATAGCTACTTGTAGTTTGATCAAATACATTATGGTTTTAAGCTGAAAAAATCAAAACGGGTAATGATTTTGGCGCCCAATACTAACAATGAGAATTTTTGTATCGATCTTACTCATATATCTTAAATAATTTTTATTTTTTCCATGTTTTCTAATTCGAGAGGGGTAAGATATTTAGTAAATAAATTTAATCTGGTTGAACTTCAAGTTAAAAAAGTACTAACAGGCATTAAACTATGGTGCCTGGTGTTTACACCGTGTTTGTGAAATTCAAAGGTGGAGCCAAAATTTAGACCAATTTCTGTAGACGAGAGTTATATATCTAATTTATACTCTCTATCAATTTATCATGTTCATAGCGTCCTGATTTTTCGGTGTAAGTATAAAAATTTTTAAAAAATAATCTACACAAAATGTTGTGTAGGGTAATGTAGAAAAATTAAAATCATAAACTTTTTTCCTAAATATCTATTATATACCAACTTTTACTGTTTGAAATAAGGATCTAATACGCAGAACTTTGTCATCCTTTAGCGTCAAAGAATCATTTTACCATTAACGTGTTATTATTTATTTTTATTTTCTCTTTATTTATATTTTTGATTTTATTTAATTTCTTTTATTTTATTTTTCATATTCAGAATTATAACTATTAATTTTCAACATATATTAATACAAAGATAATTATTTGAATTCAATTATTTAGATTTGTTTTTTTTATTATAAATATTGATACTTATTTGTTTCCTTGAAAGGCTTACTGTGATATAATTTTAATGAAAAGTTCGTAACAAATTCGGTCCATTGGTACTATACGACAAAATGACCAAGATGTATTCCGAACATATTAGTACTTAACGATCCAGTTCCCTCAAGGTGAATAATCTGTACGCCTTTAGTGAAATTCTACATAATTATGATTTACTTGATGTTGACTCGCTTGTTGTTGAAAATTATCTTTTGTTATGTTAAAATTTTTAATGATGACTTTTGATAATTCAACCATGTTGCCTGCTTCATCAATATACTATTTTTAACTAACAACAGAGAGTTGCGAGCGAGAGCGATGATGAGATGGGTACAAATGTGGCCAGCTAACAGCCGATAATACTCAAAGCAATTCAAACGAACAAATTTGAGGACTCCATATTGTTATAACTTCATTTTCAATTGCAACTTTGACCACAAAACACATGTGAAACCATAACACACAGAAAGACCTGATTGGCTAACAAATACAACGACAGATCAAAATAAGAAAGAACATACTAACAAAAAGAAGGCTGATCTCGAAAATATTTTTAAAAGAGTTGGTGTCTGAAGAGCATAGCAAACCCAACTATCGTATACTATCGCTATCACAAGTGTGGTTCAGTTCCTACCTCTAACTACCCATTGATGAGTTGATACCTGAAAACTCTGTGACTCCAGAAAAAAATTTTTCGAGTTTTGGCTATGCTACTGAGCCGAAAACAAAGAATATTTTGTTTAAGCCAGCAATTCAGCCATTTGGACCTACTATAGTTCTCCCTGCTGGGCATTTGACCAATATACATAATATTTCGATGAAATCAATCAAAACGCAATACTAAAAAATCGTGTTGCATGAACTTTAACCTTGCAGATGTTCAACCATGTTGGTTTGCCTGTGTTTGGGGTTCGTAAATATTAGTTGGTTGTCAAATGGACTAAGTAGTCATAAATAATTTCATGTTGGCTATCTCTTTCTATGTGTATTTTGTATTTGTGGTGCGAGCGGTATGTGTGTGGTGTTTTCTGCGCCAATTGAATTGTCCCTGCTGTATCATTTTTGCAGCTTACTCTAACCTTTAATGCAATTCAAAACTAGACTCCACTTAGCGCAGTTATTGAGAAACAAAAAAAAAAACGCAAATACACACATGGAGAGCAAAAAGCATAGTTGAATGGAAAAACAAACAGAAAATGCTTTAAATATTTTTTTTGTGAAATGAAATGAACTTTTATGAAAAATGCAAACAATTTCCATGTATTTAATTTTGAGGCAAACAACCAAGAGTATTTGCTAACATGGTGGTATTTAAGGTAGAACGATTATCGGCGTGATAACTCGTGGAATGTTTCTATAAATGTATTATGAAGAAGGAACTTCTTATAGAATGAAAATCCTCATACCAAATTATTAGTGTATTCAAATATTTGATGTAAGTGTAAGCATTAGTAACTTGCGAAATTATGAAGGAACTCGGATACCAGATTGACATGTCATACCAATATGATTGGTGGGCAAACTCTGTGTTTCATGTATTATTCCATATGAAAATCAAGCTCGAGGTTTGCTATCATGAAATTATTTTATATATTCGCCTCCACTTTTTTAAAATCTTAATTTGTTCAAAAGCAAAAAATAATTGGATTCAGCATAATTCACATGCAAAAATTTTAAAGATTCAGTTTTTGAGAGTTTATGTTTAAATGTTGATCAAAAAATTTGAAACGAGAATGCTTTTTTGTTGAAGTGCACTGAATTATGAAGCGTGAATAAGTGTGGCGTAATCAAACGAACGCCGGAGCGAGATATAGCCATATATACGGATTGAACATTTTAAAATTGTACTGCACGAAATTAGTATTTTTGTTGGCTAGTTTGGTCGCTCCTTTCTCATTGCTGAAGTCTGTTCCTACAGAAGACACGCCGTATTACGGATGTGTATTAAAGATGGTAGCGGAACACGATAATTGGGAGTATTTTAGAATGGGAATCACTTCTTTGATGCTAATCACGAATCGATTGATTCAAGTGTATGATATAGTTAAAAACTGAACCTCGTTAAATGTGTCTGTAGCTCACTAAAGACCATAAATCCAGATGAGTTCGAGTGTCTTATCAAAAGCACGAATTTGAGAGTTTGTAAATTTCTCAACCAATTAATACATGTAGTATTAAGGTGGCATAGATACACTGTGAATTAATATTAAATAGTAATTTACTTTTAAGGTCAGCACGGAATAAAATATACTGTTCTAGAGAGAAGGTTTTCTTACCGTATACATATGGACATTGCGTTCCGTGACACATTTTTGCTGCTCCAGGCCTTATTATATAGAAAATTGTCATTCTGAGAAAATGAAAGAAACAAAATTCACAGTTGGAAGTATTGTGAATAATGATGATGATACAAACTTTTTGTCCGTTACCAAATATAATCCAGTGAAATATTGTAGATTGTATATAAAAATTCAGAAGCATTTACAATGATAATCAAAAGAATTTTTATTGAAACAAAAATACAAATCAACAAAAATAAAATGGTATCAATTAATTATTTGATTGACTTTCAATTCATTTTTAATTGGTACTATCGTTTCTGTGATTGAAGACATTTCAATTAATTTCGCGATTGAAGACAAAAAATATTTTTTGTGTGAACTGTTTTTAGGACATTTTCTCCATGATATTCGACATTTATTTCGAACCCTCTGATTATGAAGGCCCACACCATTACATCGGCAGTATGTGTGTGGTCTTGGTGGCCAATCGAAGACTTACATTTTCAGCTGACTTTTTCGGCAAGTAAATCCGATCATTTTGTATTTTCACCAATTACTCAACTTGGATTGGCTTCTCATCGCAGAAAACGAACTTCGGTAACTGGTCACTTTCGTGTAAACGAAACAACTCCTTGACTATTTCCAGCCTAACTTTTTATTGTACATCGGCTCTTTCACATTTTGGAACTTCAATGGCTTTTGTGCAAGCTCATTTTTTAACATATTTTGCATGTGTTGTCTCGAAATCTGGCCTTTTTCGTCCACTTCTTAGACACTATCCGTGTCTTGGTGACTAGCAATGAAAGGAGGACCAAAAGATTTATTTACATTTAAATGGTTTTCAAACCAAATATTAAGCCGTCACACTATCACGCTTCAATTCAATCACAAACAGCTATTTTTACATGAATAAAATCAAAATGCTTGGGTAAGCTTGAAGTGTCAATGGAATTAATCTATTAGAGCAATTTAAAAATGATAGCAACCTGAGTTTGTTTGCAATACATAACAGCCACCCTGTATATTATATAAACATGTCGTTCCATCTTAATACATTTGATAGTTCAACACATATGTATGAATTTTGAATACTCTTAACTTCATTTTAACATTCAAATACGTGTGTATGTGTGTGGGTGTGTTCTATTTGCGGCTAGGTCTAGTTTTGAATGCATAAGGTTAGAAGTAAGCATTACTGTGTCTTCTTGGCCAAAACACCATCGCCCCAAAACAACAACTCTAGAAAAGAGCAACAACTATATGACAACTATGCCAACAACCAACAATAACGACCCCAACACAGCGGCAACAAATGTTGAATGCAGGTTAAGGACATATGGCCAACACATTTTTGTGGTTGCTTTATGAAATATTAATTGGCCCAGAGACACAGAGGCTGAATGACAAACTTGGCATCGGCATGAGATGCCCTCACCGGTTAGTGTCACATCATTGAGTTGTAGGAGGAAGGACAAACCACATAACTAGTATTCGAATAAGTTGGAAAATTGCTTCGGAAAACTCTATGGAAATGACCTCAGGATTTCTCTTTTTTTTTTTGGTTTACATTCATCTCTGTTGGTTTTTGATTTTCCTACAATCTGCTTTTTCTCGATTGCCTTCGTTTTCGCTCTACCCTCTTTGCTGTTTGTATTAAGGCAGCAAATTAATATTAAAAATTTAACATTTCCTAACATCATGGAAAACATGAATTTTTCAAATTCACAGATTACGGTTGAGCTGAGTGACAATATCGAATGTATACCAAGGCAAGGATTTAGTTTCTATTCCCATATGCACTGACTTCAAGGATAAAATAATTAAAAAAAAAACAACATAAATGGTTTATATTTTGTTTTATTGGAAAATTTATTTCTATGAATTAAATAAGTTCAATAGTCATGAATAACAAGTAAGGAATGTCTAAAGTCGGGCGGAGTCGACTATATTATACCCTCGATTAAAAATTAATGATACTATTAATTTTTTGATGATCGATTTTTGTTTCAAGTAGGAAATTTGTTGATATTCAATCTCACAGATTTTAATTGAAATATTTTTAAAACCTAAA
>PGFW01003090.1:351-12004 GCA_003123925.1 Haematobia irritans
GGCGCGAGATTATCAAGTATAAGGAGAACTTGTTACTGACAACTGTGATCTACTATATGCAAACCAACAAATAGAATGCGCAGCTCATTGCGGATGTGGTACAATAAGATATTCAGAGTCCTATGACAGTCCGACTTTACGTCGCGGGCGGGTGAACTTACTGGTAATTAACTTATAAGAATACTCTCGCAAAAACAAAAAAGTGCGAGTATATTAAAAGTAATGTATTTCCTAAGACACTCCATACACATAACATTTATATCCAAAACCTGTAAAAGAGGTCTATTACGTACTTGATTCTTCTAGGAAATACAGAACTTTATTAGATCTGATAGGAATTTTTAAAGCGTGTGTATCAGCTTGCGTGGCTTTCAAACTTCATTTAAATAATAAATATATACATAAATTATACAAGATTCCGCTTCATGCTAAGATAATATTTATTGCTGTTTAAATCAGAAAATAACACATAATTTTTAAGGAAACTGAAATTAAAGAGTGTTTTAAAAGGACTCTATATTACACGTCTTACAGTCATAGACACAAAAAGTCAACCATAATTAATAATAGCCGAGGTATAGTACATTCTATTTTGAAGAATTTCTCTAGCAGTTAAATTCCTTTTAATGCTGCAAAAAGATATACACGTACCGTGTAGTTGTATATAATCCAAATGAATATTTCGTGTAATAATTAGTACAGGTTAAACCATAGAAAAAAAAAAAAAAAAAAAAATAATCCATGTTAAAGATTAGTCAAAAACTTCCAGGAACCCATCCGAAGGGTTAATAATATGAAGCTTGACCTCTCGCCAATATTTTTTGTTTTCATCATTTTAAATTTAATAGACATTAGATTGTGTAAATTGTGTATCTTAAAATTTAAGTTGCATAATCGTTCATAGGTAGACTATTTTTAGTCTACCTATGCGGTAGAACACAGACAAGTTTTAGCTACTAAAAATCATGCCCGGTTCCAAAGAGTTTGTCTTTGGTATTGATTCTGAGGCAAAGAAGCGGATAATCAAAATAAGGATACTTTTAAAACACAATTCTCTTTTAGATTGGATTTTTGCGTACTTGATTCTTTGAAATAAGATATTGAAGAAATTCTCCTATTTCTGAACACCTTTTAGCTTTGTATTCAATATGCAGAATTATTAAAGCCAAATTGTCCTTATTTAGTAGGTTAGGTTAGGTTATGTGGCAGCCCGATGAAGCAAAATTTTGCCTTTCACGGATAAGATATCGGCGGTTTTTTAAGGGTCGCCATCTTTCGAATGTAAGGACTAAACGATTCACTGAATTCAATAGTCACTTTTTGAAAACGAAAAATTTTTTTCATGTACAGTTGTGATGAGCAGGTCAAGCTTTTCTCTTATCGATTTATTGATCCTGTTGAAGTTTCGAAAAAAATTAGTTCTGTGGTATCAATTTTAGTGGGAGCTAGTTTATTTAGAGATAATCCTTTTTGGCTAGTTTCACTAACCACAAAGTTATATGTCGGAGTTAGAAATGATCCGATTATACGTCGGGGTGGTGTGGGAGGTACTGTGTAATTGAGTGAAAGGCGGGTCATTGAAATGTCCTGACGAATAATCGGTAGGTATGCTGTATGCGTAATTGGCATTTGTGATAAATTAAGCTGGTGTCAGCAGCATACTCCATTCGCGAGAAACCAAATGTTTCAACGAAAAGAAGAATCGTATTTTTATAAACTGGGACGGGGACGGCATTTCGACGGGGGGCCAGAAAAAATATCAAGCGGCATAGGTGACGAAAAACAGGGCATTGGTAAAGGCAAAGTATTGGTACTGCGCCTAGTTCAGCATCTAGAGGCGGATACTATTTAACTGCCTTCCGCAACTAATTTACGGGTGCGTTTTCGGGGGAAAGAGCGGGGGAAAGAAAATGAAAGTATCCTGTTTTTTTGAGCAACCAGGAGCCGGTCGTAAAATTTATAGTGTGCATCCAAAGAATACTTTCGAGCTGGGCAGACGACCCATGTGGACATCCTTAGAAATGAATTTGTATAGGCCCTACAACATATTAGCCCTGTTTTCCACGCTAGCCTCGTCGGGGTGCACAATCGCTGCTATCGAAAAAAAAACGATGAGCATAGGGTGGCTGGTGCTAAAGGGTTTTCCTGGTGGTGGTACAATACTGGGTGTAACAGCTTCTTCATTGGGACTTTTCTGGTCGCAAATAATTGCTATTATAGGTTAAGGCAACATTCCTCTCTTTAAGACAGAGCTCCTTTCAGTCCATTGCCGTTTGTGGCTTTAATTCAAAGAAGCGCTCGTTCAGGCAATTTGTCGTGCAGTACCGACTCCTCCAGGCAATTCGCTGCATTGATGCTTCGATTGCTGTGTTCGTGTCATGTGAGCTGTGGTGTCATTTTTCTTATGGTTCATGCAGGTGGGCCAAAAGGTTAAACGTAGACTGTTTGTGGTTAACTATTTGGTGATCTTTGGTATTTTTTTTCTCACTTATAAAGACAAATCACATTTTATCGTTTTTTATTGGATACCCGGATTTGAAGTGTGCTTTATGTCTGGCTCTTCAGAAGGATGTTTCATAGTGGCCGATCAGACAAAATGATAATTAGGCTGTTAGTGGTATTGCATGAGGATGGGGATAACATCTAGTGAAGGGAAACCTTTAACTTACAACAAAGTGGGAAGAATGTGCCCTTCTGCTGATAATGCTGGGTCGCTAAATTGGGATTCACAGTATGTGTGTGTAGGTGTGCTATTGGTATTAAATTTGTGATGCTTACACTGCAGGTGAAAATGCAAAGTTAAGCAGATTTTGCAACATTAGACTTAGCACTTATCCAAGAGCCGCAATACATTGGGTAAACATCGTTTCACGAAAAGAGTACGTTTTCATTTTTGGCAAAGTATACACTGTCAAACACGTGGTAAAACTATCTTTGTAGATATTAAAGCACTCAATTGTAAGGGTGGGAAACACTTAATAACTTTATACATGCGAAGAAAAAACTATTGGAAAATGCGGCCTTGCGCAAATTTGTGTTATTCCTTTTCTTAGCAGCTATTTAGAATTCTATTCGCAAAAAAATTGATATAAGAACGCGTCTGTGATAATATTAAAAATAGTTTGGTTGCCCGAAAGGGTATTCACAATATTCTGCAATAAATCAATATATTTCGTACGTGCGTTTGTTCACGTGTGGACAGTCCAGCAAAAGAACAGTGAGCCAGCCTTCCTTTAAGTAAAGAATGAACTCATTGTGAAGAAAAGCTTGAAGATCGTATGCGGCCCAAAGACAGTTCTCTCATATTTGTTTGAAGCGATGCTGAATTTTTCGTAGCAAATTAGATAGGAATACATTCCATATATTCAGTTAACATGTGTCCTAAATATTTAATCGTACCCTATACCTGGAGCAGAATAGAAAAAAAATTACTGGAATTGAATTCATATATGGAACAATGAATTTTTATTGAAGCCTTTTTTGCATTGCATTTGGACAAATAATCTTACATAATATTGATGGGTAACTTTTTAGCTCTCTGGAAATTTAGACTGCTGTAGCCTGTCGTTTTTTAAATACAATTTTAGTGTATATATAATAAGGTCAATTTGTTCTCCTTGCAAATAAAAGAACAGGGTGTTTTCATTAATATTATTAAATATCAGTTTTATTTAGAATCGACAGCAATCGACTGCGGCCGGGCCTTAGAAATATTAAAACGCCATTTTTTCGTTGGTTCCTGTCTGAGTGAGAGCGTGTTCAACTTTGAATACAGTTGCTGACAGTAGCTAATCTTGACGCAACGCTGTTTACAGTTTCACAGTACCGTACAAATACGAATCATAAACAAAGAAAAATCCTACAAACCAATTCTTTCAAGCCAAGGAAAGGGTTAGGCGTCACTGTGCTACGGGCCGACTGAATATTAGCGGGGATCTCTGGGAGAACACGGATCTTGAAGTCAGAGAGAAGTGGGCTACGCTGCTCATGACACTCTTGACAGATTCGGCCGAAACAGATGGAAGTCGCAGAAGCGAAGGATGCAAGGGAGATTTTGTTAGATTCTGGCTGGTGTTTTGTCGTTTTTTTTATAAACCAATTTTTCAAGGACAAAACGAACAAGACATTGATTTTTCTCCGACATTAAATGTTAAAATAATAAATTATGTTTTTGCGTTTCTTTTATTATATTTAAGATGGTTCAATAGTTCATCGCGTCTTTAACAGATCCTCGGCTATACGCCAAGATAGGATAGGATACAGCGAATGTCCCACTCAAAAAAAAAACAACCATAGCTAGGCCGCAAAATAATATCGATGACAGGTATGCGATTATAGTAGATAAATAGACCTGTAGTGGGAAATTTTCCTTATTATTCATAACAAGTGTGTTTCCTATAGATTTGAAGGATTGATACTTCTTAGTCGAGAATGAACTAAAATATTTTTCCCATGCCCCCCAAGTGTTCTATTCGTATGTATGATTGAAGGCTTTCTTATAATAAAAGGGAAGTCGAGAATGTATATTCTTTATAAGAGAACTCATTATTAAATTTGAGGACAACTTGTTTTTAGTTGCGGTTTCTTGTTCATCTTTTAGAATGCTTTTGTTATATCAGTGAAGGTAAATTTATCTTTGTTGGTCAGTAGTCAACTTCTTATGACGCCAACGCTAAAGAAACAAGTATTAGTAAACTATGCCTGATGCCCTTGATGGCTAGTTAAATGTCAACTGATTCGCTCAACGTGGGCGTTTTCAGTTTACGCGTTTTTTTAACTGGAAACAAGTAAATTTTCATTATCTTCACGACAAAAATATTCACCTTAATGGAAATAAAATTTGGCTAAACTAAATTGGATGGACATTTTTTCGCTTTAGTTTCGAAGACAGCTTTTGGTTCCTGGGTGTTAGAAAACCTATGTGGATTGTTTTTTCTTTAGATTTCGGGGGCTCGGTGGTGTTTGTGTCCAATAGCAAGCTGTGCGCACGTGACACGAAATTCCGTGGTGACACGCGTGAATGCACATGAGTCGTGAAACAAGAATTGAAAGCAACTCTCCGTCGAATGTGCGTGAATGGGACTACATATAAATATGGCGCCGCTGCTGGGGACATCGGTGCAAAATAAAATAGGTATGCGTGGCACTCCGTAGCGGTGAAATATTATGTGGGTCCTGCAGCATATGCAAATCACGCCAGCCGGGCATCGTCCCAAGGAAGGAAAAGTCGAAGAGACTTGAATTCACACTCGGACGCCAGCCGTGGTGGAAATGGTTAGCCCACCCAATGCCCCCGCCTTGCATACCGCAAGTCCGTGGGGTTCGATTCCGTGGCTACGACCGAAGCACCGCCGAAAGTTTGTTCAGGCGGGGTGGATTATGCCCACCCTCTCGAAGTAGTTGATCGCTTGGTGACATTTGGCTGAGAGTTTCAAAGGCTTGTCGTCGTAAACGTGGTTTCACTGGATGTGGAACGCAGCCCCGCCTCTGAGCCGCGTTCGGTCGCTATAAAAGGAGTCCCGATGTCCATTGGACTTAACATGGAATGGGCAAGTCACTCCAAGTGATAAGAGAGAATTCACTCGGTCACTGTGGTTTGGAAATGACTGAATAGTCTGAGTGAGGCGCTGATACCATCCGGGCTGCACAGTTACTAAATAGGACCTACACTAAATTCACACGATCAGATATGTTAGACCTATGAAATTAGTTGTTGGCTCTTCGAACTACTATGTGTAGTTTTGAATTTTGTCTTCCTTGCAGGATTTGCGGTTTGGGAAAAAATGTCGAGGTGGAGTCCTCTCGGTGACATCACGCTGAGATTGCCGTGAATCCGTGCGTGATGGAGGTCTTTAAAGAAGTGGTTCCGTGGCGCGTGCGTGAGTACTCGGTTTCATCTTGCGTGAAATGCGCCGTGAGTGGGATTTCGGGTTACCAGCACGTAATCGTGGGCGTGAATAACATTTGAGCTTTCGTGAATGTGCTGGAGGTGACTAGGAGGTGAATTTCAGTCGACGGGCGCACGACGCTCTCAGTGGTCGCACAATAATGGTCTAAGGTAAATATAGAACTGCCTGTCACAAGCATGCGTGGATGTAGTGTGCCGGTTTGATGGCTATAGGGCAAAAATTTGGGTGTGTTGATGAACAATACTCCCGCTTCAAGTACCCAATAATGTTTGCTATTTTCCAAGAGAGTTTTTTGACAAGATGTGTTGTTCGGTCTCTCCAAAAGCCAGCAAACATATATGCCAGAGAAAAGTAACAAATTGCACAGTTTTAGAAACTTACATTAAGCTGATTTTTAAGTCGATAACCGGGGCCAATTAGGCAGTATAAATAAAATAGATACTGAAATATGTTTATTCGCTTTAATTGGTTTAAAAGCTGATACATTGTATGTTTACAGGAAATGAATGATTGTCCGTGTCATATTGGTATCACAGCAGGTTCCATTGCAAAATAACATGGACACAATGCATACAAGCCATATTCAGGAAAAGAATCTACAGAATCCTACACCAACCGTCGGGAGGGGCCGTTTAAAAGGGGGCTATCGATGAAAATACACGCAACTAAAAGTTTGGCACACTTTTTTGGGGCCCTCTAGAAGACTTCCATCAATTTCCAATTTCAGGTAGCATTGGGATGAAAACCTCACGTTTTTCTATAAGCCCTAAGAAGTAGACCGGGAGAGTGGGTCCGTATACGCCAAACCATGCCCAAAACACAAGTATCCATCTTTCGCAGCACTTATTTGTGGTCGCTAATCTAGGTCTCTAGAGATTTTCCCACGAATTTCAGGCAAAATCGGTGTTAAAAACGGTTTTCTTATATGCCAAAAGCGCGGAGAGCCCATCGTCCGGAGCGGAGAGTCGGTTGTATATGAGGAACTCATAATAAGACTGGACCGATTTATAGTTCCATAGTCAAAAAGCAAAGAAATCTGTGCCGAACAGTTTCAGGAGTTATACTGGAAGGAGCCGGTTCGATGATTTGGTGTGATATGTGTTTTAGAATTGTCTCTAGTCTGGATCATGAATTATAATACTGCTTTTGATATGGTGGCGGAAATCGAATAATTTCGCGGATTCGTTAACTGACGGTTTGGCTATTCAAAAATTACTTTTCACATCGTCTAGGAAGAGAGTACGGTCTGTTGGCCTCGGCACAGTCAGATTATGGATTATCCTTTTCTTCCAATACAACTATCCCCTTGCGAAAAGCAAAACGGTAAACAATTGGTCGTTGGTTCGTGGGGGTAGAATGAAGTGAAGACCCTTTTACAGGCCGGCATTCCGAATCGATTATATAGTTGGAGAAAGGACCCAGTGGTTGAACTGATATTTGATTGCAGGAAATGAAGAGTGGCCAAAGGCCGCTATATTCTTGGCGGGCAGGGTTTTAGTTTATTGGCGCACATCACTAGACAGAAAGAGTTTATATTCCTGACGGTATGTTCACTAAAGCACGAATTGTAACTTCTATGTCTGAGTTCATGAATGTATTATGTCGTGGAAGAAAAAGGTTGTCACTTTACTGGCTCATTAAGTCTTTTTGCATATGGTTTAGGTTAAATGAACGCGCTAAAAAGGGGAAAGAATTATACACAAATGCGAAGCAATGAAGAATGATTTAGCGTTAAAGTGTCGTACTGCTGATCAGATGCGAAGATATTTTCATGTTATTTCGGGTCGTTGTAGAAGATTTGGTAAATTTTACGCTATGAAATGCGCCATGAGCTGTGAACTTCGTCATGGCTCGACGGTAAAAGGTCATGTCTCCTGCTAAATATGAAGCTCGAGGGGGTCAAGGCGTCGCCCAATTATGTTATTCCAAGAGGGGTTGCACACAAAGACTGTAGCAAAATTTTCGTTTGAAACTCGTGCATCTAAGTTAGTGTCTAATAGAGTATTGTTCGGCTTGGGGCGGATGTGTGGGCCTGAAACTATATGCCGCTATGTTTTGAAATTGTCAGGCCGGCGCACATGGCTTACCGCGGATTGTGAATACTACGTTTCAGGTTAAATTGCTAAAAATAATCGCTAAATTTTCTAAAATTAACGGGCAAAAGTTTGTTAGAGAGAGCGGCTGGGCGTTGGGTGGGGCTTACTGTTTTTTTGGGTCCAGTAGTAAAATTGCCTCTGTGGTATATTTGGGAGCTGGCATTCGCCAGGCGGTGAAGCGATTTTCGAGAGGACGACCAACAACTGTTATAAGAGAATAAAGTTTTTGTTCACGATAGTTGTTTCCGTTATAAGAACCAAAAATATGTATTCCAGGCACCAATCTTTTTTACACAATATATTTAAAGGCGGTGGCAGAACCATGTAAAGTCGTTCTCCTCAAACTAGCCACTAAATGTTTAGGGAACATATAATGGTTAGAATGATGTATTATGTTAGTGGAGGTGAGCAATATGAATAGTTTTCCTAAAAATTAATTGGTGTCGAATGTTTTCCCGGTGGTGTATAAGCACTTCAAGGAACGAGTCCGTTTTCGCAACAGCATGACGCTAAAACATGTTTCAAGAAACCAATTTTCCACCTCCTATCGCGCCAAAACACGGCACCCTCTCGATGTGGCAGCTCATATGTCGAGGAGTCATACTGCGGGAAACAGGCGTTTTGCGGCAGCTCAGAATTATTAGCAAATGTGAACGTGCGTACCACCTAATTTTGGAATAGTATCCGCGAATAAATGGCCCTACTTCAAGATATATGTCAAAATGATTGAAATCAGTTTCATGAAAGAATAACAAGGCCTGTTTAATGAACATGGACATGTGAAAATAACATTAAAGATCTTTTTTGCCGATCTTTGTACTCGCTGTAATTAGTTTGGTTGCATATATGTGAATTCGGAGTAAATGTGAATTTCTAGTTTCCAGGTAGTGCCAAACTAAAACATCGTCAATCGGGCCGGTGATGGAACGGGTGTAATGCTTTTGGGAAAGAACGAATGGAGGAAAAAACGTGTGCGGTGGAACATAGCATTAGAGTTTTTGGAATTCTTGGCCAAGATTTCAGAAACTTTTATTACCAAAAACAGTTTTTTGTTACAAAATTCGTTTATTTTGAGGATTTTTTTTCTTTGTCTTGACTGGGTAAATCTTTAATAAGCCTAAACATTGTCGAGTTTGATTATTAAAAAATTGTTAATGCATAGGTACACCGCAACAAAAAATTATCACAAAATTTTTTCAATTCAGTACACGTCATTTGTTGAAATTCAAGACTTCAATAATTTTTGATCTGATCAAATGTGTTTAATTTATGATGTATCTAAACTGAATAAAAACCATTGTTGTGTAAAAATCGATTGATATTTTGTTACGTTTTCGCCAGGAATTCAAGAATATTAAGTGTGGATGATCCTTATCAATCTTTGGTTTAATAGAATTCGGGAATAATTTTCAAAATTACAACGGTTTTGAAACTGAACTTTATTTTTTCTGGTTTTTCCAGAAAACGTACACATGGTGATTGGATGACACCATCAACTCAGTTTGATGGATTTGAAAGTTGAATCAATTTTGTAGCAAGTGGAAGGAGGGCGAAAAGAGATAACAAGAGAATGGGTTAATTTATCAAGCCTGGTATGATGGAGAAAGTCATCAGTGTTGGAAGTAAAGTCGTAACGAAAACGGTGTTGTTTTTTGTTTTCCGATTACTAATTGAATAAAAACATGATTTGACCTCGATCTGATCGTTACAGAGGAACAATTCTGTTGCTGGGTGTGTTCCGTGGTTGTGGACCTATGTAGTACGCCGATTTTGCAACGCTTGTCTGGACGTTCAAAGGTTTCCGCGACTTTTTGTGCGCTAGTTTTTAAAAAATATGCAAAATGGTGCGACTGTTAGTCGGCATGGGTGTCGCACAAAAGGGAAGGAAAGGCCGCCTCTAAATTTTAATCAGTTGTTTAAAAATGGGGAGATTAAATTCGCCCGTGCGCCTTTTGACGCTCGAAAGAACCACTGGTTGTGGCAGCCCAATGCAAGCCTTATGTATAAAAGGGTATTGGGATTCAACCCAGTTTCGAATGCCAAAGAGAGGCCAACATGTGTTTCCTGCGCGTTGATGGCTGGGAATGTTTCAAAGGCTTTTTGAAGTGCTTCAGCAAACAAAACGCAGTGTGAGAAACGACATGTGTAACAGTCGAAAAGTCCAGAAATGATCTCGGGCTAGTAAAACTAATTCGACTTGTTTCAAGTGACAAGTTGTCATTGAGACTAACAACTAGAAGCACTCATGTACTTAGAGAGATGTAATCGGCGTATGGTATTCACAATGGAACAGATAATCTAGTGCGATAGCCCCTAACTAGAAAACACGGTTATAAGCCCTCAATCCGCGCCCGGCCGAAGTACGCAAGTAGTCTCACTAATTTTGATAATTATCAGACAAATTTATGATTACATTGATAAGTTCTTTAAATATAGAACTTTATGTTAAGGAACTCGACTGTTCCTATTTATTGTTTCTTCGGTGTGATGTATAGAATTTGTTTGTATTAATAAAAATACCTCCATGCGCAGAATGCACGCGCTTGTTTTTTATTATTATGCGCCTTGTTTTGGGTGCGACGGATTCTTTGGTGTATGCGACTTTTTCAAAACCTCTTTCAGACGGTAAGCACTGCCTGCTTGCGTGGCGAATATGTGTGCTATGAGAGCGCAACAACAAATCATATGTTAGCCGAAAGGAACTCAAGAAAAAAATAAAGTGGTGCAGCAACAAATGGCCACGTTGTAAAAGGTGGTGGATCAAAATATATGGCAGACAGGCGTATTTGATATTTCGCTGCACAGAAAAAATTTTTCACGAAATTTTTCCGGGGCCGAACTTAAGAATTTTAATTGAGATTTTTAAAAATAATTCATTAAAAATTTAATTGATTCAGCACAAATGTTGTTAGATTGAAACAAAAATTCATTCACTCAGAAAATTAATAGTATCGAATTTATTTTTTAATTGGGATGCAATTTAAGTTTTTTTGAATTTAGCCTTCAATTAATTTTTTAATTGGTAGCATTCTATTTCTGTGATTTGAAGATACATTTGCAAAGTTTAAGAAAAAAGATTAAATTGAGGATGCATTAAATTTCGTGATTGAACCCAGAAAAAAAAATTTTGTTGTGATGCTGGTTTGGTGCTTATTCTTATGGTATTGTAAAATAATGGACAAACGGAATTGCTAACGTTTATCTGAAGGGTTAATGCGAATCGTCTGAAATGTGAATAAACGTACCGTTTCAATTTAAACGCGCTGTTGTTAGACGGGAATTAACCGGCAGTAAAAAATATATATTTGATCATCATATTCTTGTTCAGTGGCAATTTACTTTCGTTGAAATTGGACAAATCAAATCCCATCAACATCCATCATTTTTTATCAAATAATGATAGAGAATAATGTTTGCAATCGAAAGGTGGGTACCGTATTGGATTTTTTTTCAATCGTACAAATTTTTTTACGAAAACCCTCTAGGTTTTCTTAAAAACAAGACGGTATGCCGGTTCCGTTGGGAAGATTGACTTCGATTTGCGAATAAGCGTTGGGCAATTGAATTCAGTGTTTTGTTTTACCTGCCTTTTTTTTCAAGTTTGTATCAAGTAGAGAGGCAGTACAGCCTAGTTGGATTGTAATACTA
>PGFW01003096.1:0-11466 GCA_003123925.1 Haematobia irritans
CCCGCCCGACTTTCTACTTTACTTACTTGTTTGTAACTATGCTTATCCCAAGGTTATTTGATCCCAGTTTGTCGTATATAGGAAATCATCAAAACAATTTATCATCACTCTTTTGTAGATATTGATGATAATGATGATGATGCTACTGCAAAACTATGGCAAAAAACATAACATTGTAATTTAAAAGCAATATATCATGAGAACTAAATGAATTTAACATTTTATTCATTCCATATAATGTTCAATATTCCACAATAAATTAATTCATATATTTGTATGTCTAACATTTTACAACTATCCAAATTGAGTAAACCCTAATTAATCATTTTTAATTTATTCATGATGTTGAAGTTATACAAAAGCCAAACCAAAAACTTGGTGGGAATAACATGAATAAAGTTTTCCTCTCACCAATAACTTTTTTTTCCAATGAATCGTAGAGGTTTTTGCTTTTTAGATTACAAATGGTATCCAAACTGAATTAGTTTTTCATGCCATCTTTGGGGCTTGAAATCCCCCCAAAAAAAATGAAAATTTGTGATTTATTACAAAGTTTATCTCATTATGTATGCAGGCAAAACTAGAACTACATAATTTATAAACTATGCTGTTTTTCTTATTCCTTTTCACATTTAGTTTTAATTTTGTATTTCGAAAAAGAAAATGGGGGAAAATGAAAAATTTTATAGAAAGTGTAAGTCTATTCTTACAACGTAACATACTTAAAAAAGAGCTTCAAAATCATAGCTTGAATTCCTAACTTTTAAGTTATTATAGAACATTATAGAACATTTTCATTAAATGTCATAGCGATGCAGTCAAAAAAAAAATATTTACCAAAGATTCGACATATTCCTTAAGGATTTTGTTTGAACCAAGCCAAGATTTGCCTTCTTCAACAATGAGATAGTTTAGGAAGTTATATGTCTTTCAATCTAGGCCTCTAATACAAATTCAAAAATTAAAAGATACACACTATTATCTATTGAATTCTTCATTTTCTTTTACGATATAATTATCATAGGTTATCTCATGTAAATAAATTTTCAAATACCAAGAACCAAACCTACAAATGCGGATCCACACATTTGTAACAATGTTAAATACTATCGCATACACAAGTGTTCAAGCTTTTTTATCTTTAATCAAAAATTCGCATATATCTATCAGTTAATTTAAATATTATTGTCTTAAAATCAAAAATGGTTCTTATATTCTCACAGGAAAATACTTTCTTATTTACACTATCAAGTCATGCAACTTTGACCGTTGAGAAACCTTTTAAAGGAGGAAATCTTGAAGAAAAGTTATACTTGTAATTAAAATTTCTATATTTTAAAGAAATTTGTCTAATATTAAGTAACTGTTCTGACCTAAAATTTCAGGTTCTGATGTTTCACAAATGTTAATATTTTTTTGGTGTGTCGATACTCTATTTCTCATCTTTCATTGTCTATCGGTGTCGGTCGAACGAAACTACTATCCAGTGAAAACTTTTGCCAAGTAGTTTTATTTATGTAGGTTGGATGGTATTGGCAAATGGACAAATTTTGGATATAACCACATATAACGACGCAAATTTTAATGCCGAGCCTTTGGAAAGAGCAGAAATTTCATCGTTTCCCTTTGAAATTTGGTATGTGGTTAATATATGCCCTCGAAACAATCAGTGATGTGGAGTCGAGCCATTTTGCTTCTACTCCGACTAATGTAACTAAATTTTTAAAATTGAGCACTCCATGGTAATTCTATGCGGAGAGATTTCCAAACATCAAACCGATATTAATTTCTTGCTTGCCATATGTGGTCCACAGAATATTAATTTTCAAATTTGACATGAATTTCACACCAATTTTGACAAAAATTTTTATAGAAATAAAATTTTGCAAACATTTTTTTTATAGAATTAAACTTCTGCAGAAATTTTCCATAGAAATAAAATTTCACAAAAATTTTCTATAGAAATAAAATTTTGACAAAATTTTTTTATAGAATTAAAATTTTGCAAAAATTTTCTATAGAAATAAAATTTTGCATAAATTTTCTATAGAAATAAAATTTTGACAAAATTTTTCTGTAGAAATAAAAATTTGCAAAAAAATTCTATAGAATAAAAATGTTGCAAACATTTTTTACAAAATTCAAATTTTGCTAAAATTTCTATAGAATTAATATTTTGCAAAAATTTTCTATAAAAATAAAATTTGGACGAAATTTTCTAGAGAAATAAAATTTTGAAAAAATTTTCTATAGAAATAAAATTTTGACCAAAAATTTTGAGCCACCGTGCGTGAATGGTTAGCATGCCCGCGGTGGATTACCACCTCAGTAATTGCTGGTGACATTTCTGAGGGTTCAAAGCTTCTCTAAATGATTTCACTGCTAATGTGGAACGCCTTTCGGACTTCGCTATAAAAAAGAGGTCCCTTTCATGACGCTTTAACATGAATCGGCAGCACTCAGTGTATAATGAGGAGAATTCACAATGTGTATCACAATGTTTAGCCCTTATACATCGGGCTGCAACTAACCTACCTTACCTAACCTAGAAATTTCCATAAATGTTGGCTAAATTTCTATAGAATTAAAATTGTTGCAACAAATTTTCTATAGAATTAAAATTGTGCAACAATATTTCTATTAGAATTTAAAATTTTGTCAAATTTGTCTATAGATAACGAAAATTTTGATAACAATTTTCTATAGAAAAAAAATTTTGAACATAAATGTCTTGTGTATAAAATTTTGAAACTATTTTCTTATAAAAATAAATTTACGAAAATTACCTTATAGAATTAAAATGATTTCACTTGCAATGTGGAAAACGCCGTTAGGGACCTCAGCTATAAAAAGGAGGTCCCTTGTCATGCAGAGTAATTATGATCCGGGCGCACTCAGTGTAAGAGAGAAGTTCAACAATGTTGTATCAACAAATGTTATGCTGATTTACATCGGGTGCCACCTAACCCTTAACCTTTACTTAACCTAAATTTTCAATAAATTTGGTAAAGATTTCATGAATTAAAATTGTTGCAACAATTTTCCTATAGAATTAAAATAGTTGCAAAATTTTATAGAATTTAAATTTTGTCAAAATTTTCTATAGAAAATAATGATTTATAAAATTTTCTATAGAAAAAAAATTTTGACAAAATGTCCTGTGTAATAAAATTTTGAACTATTTTCTTATTAAAAATAAAATTTACGATAAATTTCCATATAGAATATAAATATTTCACTGCAAGTGGAACCCGTTCGGATCGGCTATAAAAAGGGAGGTTCCTTGTTCAATTGAGCTTACATGGATCGGGCAGCACTCAGTTGATAAGAGAGAAGTTCACCAGTTGTGTTATCACAATTGTAGCCTGATTTACTCGTGCTCACCTAATCTACCTTACCTAACCTAAATTTTCCATAGAATAATTATTGGTAAAAATTTCTTATAGAATTAAAAAATTGCATGCAACAATTTTTCTTTATAGAATTAAAATTTTGTCAAACTTTTCTTAATAAATAAAATTTTGATAACATTTTCTATAGAAAAAAAAATATTGACCAAATGTCTGTGTTAATATAATTTTAAACTATTTTCTATAAAAATAAAATATACGAAAATTTTCTATATGCAATTAAATTTTAAAAATATTCCTATAAAATTAAAATTTCTGCAAAAATTTTCTATAAAATTCAAATTTTGCTAAAATGTCTTATGGAACTATATTTGCAAAAATTTTATAGAAAAAAAAAATTGCAACAATTTTGTATAGAAAACAAAATTTTGATTTATTATTTCTTTGACTTTGTTATGTTATAGTTATAAATTATGATTTTTTCAAGTTCGCAGGTCTTTTTTGAATATTTTATTTTATTTTTACCAAATTTCGCGATTGCATTTATATCGATTCTTCAGGGGTCTACAATACTTATTTAGAAATTAATTTTTTCATAATTATACAGTATTAAAATAATTATTAAATTTTAATTAAGTCTAAAATTGACTAAAAGAAAATAATTTGTTTAGACTAATTTATAAAATTTTCATAATTTTTAATACTACGATTATTATGAAAATCTAAATTTCTAAAATATCTATTATAAGACCCCTGAAGAATGCGCTGCAATGAATCACGAATTGGGAGAAAAATAAATTATAATATTAAAAAGATCTCGAGCTTGAAATAATTATTAAATTTTAGAATAAATTTTGAGAAAATTTTTCTTATAGAAATCAATTTTGACAAAGATCTAATAGTAAATAAATTTTGCAAACATTTTCTATAGAAATAAAAATTTTGCATTTTTTATAGAAAAAATTTTTACAAAAGTTGCTATAGAAATCAAATTTTGACAAAAATTTCTATTAAAATAAAATTTTGCAAAAATTTTCTAAGAAATAAATTTTGCAAAAAATTTCTAGAATAAAATTTTGCGAAAAATTTTCTTAGAATAAAAGTTTTGCAAAAAATTTTCTAGAGAATAAAATTTTGCAAAAAAGTTCTTATGATAAGATAAAATTATTGTCTAATAAACAATTTAATTTTACTTTTGCAAATTTTTCTACTAGAATTAAAATTGTGTGCAAAAATATTCCTAGAATTAAATTTGCAATAATATTCTGCTAGATTTTAAAATTTGGAAACATTTTCTATATAATTAAAATGTGAAAAATATTCTATAGGAATTAAATTTTTACAAAAATTTTCTATTATAACTAAGATTATTGCAAAAAATATTCTATAGCAATAAAATTTTCATATAGAACAACAATTTTTGCAAAAAATTTCTAATAAAAAAAAAATTTTGCAAAAAAAAAAATTCTATAGAAATAAAATTTTCCTATAGAAATAAAATTTTGACAAAATTATTTCTATAGAAATTAAAATTTGGCAAAATTTCCTTATTAGAAAATAAAAAATTTTAGCAAAATTTTCTGTAGAAATGAAATTGTTTCAAAAATAAATTTATTTGTTGGTAAGTATTTTTGGTAAAATTCTCTTGCACAAATTTTGCTAGATTAATCTGGGCTCGAGTCGCAACCGTGGACACTTAGTCATATAGCCTCCCATATCATATAAAAAAATATGGACAGATATCACAATTCTTCAGCATTAGAATTTATTAAAACAAAAACTTAAAAAAAACAAGTAAAGAGAAAAGTTAAGTCGGTCGGGGCCGACTATATATATACCTCACACTGTTAAGATCTAAGATTCTTCGATTACCATATCCACATTCCGTCCAAATGTGTTGGAGCTATATATAAAGTTTGTCCCAATTATTATACATTTTAAATTTCACTTGATCTGCGACAGAATTGATTAGTACTTCTACAAAATTCTCTTAACTAAAATTTGAAGCTGCTAATGCAATAGGTGGAACACAAATATTAGTAATAAACAAATATGGGAAACATTTAAATTCTGGAGCAATTTAAGAAAACTTCGCAAAAGTTTATTTAGATTTATCGCTCGATTTATTATATGCATTAGAAGTTAGGATAAATGAGAGTCATTTTATCAACTTTTCGACTTAAGTCAGTGGCAGATTTTACAGGAAAATGTTGGTAATTTTGACCATTATTTGTCGAAATCAGAAAAACATATGAGGAGCCTATAATCTAAATCTTGCAACCGACCTTTCAATAAAAATTTTGGCACGCATAGCTTACAATGATAATTCTACTCCCTGTGCAAATTTAAACTAAATCAGGTGCAAAAAATTGCTCTGTGGTCATTATGGATTGTAAATCGGCGAAACGCTTATCATGACGACCTATATCTAAATTCTGTTTCAACACCGAATTCAACCAAATTTGCAGCATAGCTACAATTGCTAATTATACTTCCCTGTGTCAACATTTCATACTAAATCGGTAGCAAAAATGGCCTCTGTGTGTCATGTGAGTGTAAATCGGCTCGCAAAGCTACTATATTGAGAGCATATATCTAATATCTGACGATTTCAACCAAATTTGACTACGGCCATAGATACATCTAAACTTCTACTCCCTGATGCAAAATTTCAACTAAATCGGACAAAAAGAATTGTCCTCTGTGAGGCAAAGCAGAGTGTAAATCGGTGGCGAAAGCTATTATATGGATCTATATCTAAATCTGACGATTGGCTGAATTATTTGCAAGTTTTTCGAGATTCATAAAGAATAATCGGATGTACGGTTATTTGAGAAGCATCGTGATATACAACGCAATTATGTACCAGTATCGGGTGAAAAATAATAGTATGGCCAGATAATATCAAATTAACCGATTTTTCTTCCATAACAATAGGGATCGTCCTTTGACCGAAACAGGACCCTTATACAAATTTTAGTGACAATCGGACTAAAAACCTGCGAGCTGTACTTTCACACAAAAAACCATTCAACAGACAGACAACGCTCAATCAAAATCGGCTTTCTGTAACACTATTACTCCTCAAAACATTATTTTGCTTTCAAGCTATTATATATTTTGGGTATTGCCCCAAAAAAAACAAATTCTTATATCTTATCTTTCCAATATATAAATTATGTTTGAAAGACATATGGTCTAAACAATATATGTTTGGCCGTAGTCTAAGTTCCAAACATTTTGTAGTTTTGTCATCCATATTTTCAATAATGATTTCTTTCCAAAAAACAATATGTTTATTATGTTGGAACATATTAATATGTTCCAAAGCCTAGCCAGGATTTAATTGGGGGGTTCACAAAAAAATTTCATATTAATCTCATGTGTAGAAAATTCTATTTATGATAGGTATATATACAATTATTTTTATAACCGACCACCATAGAATAGGTGACGGGGGTATAAAAAGTTTGTCATTCCGTTTGTAGCATCGAAATTTCGCATTTCCGACTATATATGTATATATTATTCTTGATCAAGGAGAAATTCTAAGACGATATAACGATTCCCGTCTTCTGTTGTAATTCACGCATACAGTCTTCAATAATGAAGCAATCTACTGAAATTTCACCAAACTCGCCTTTGTCTGAAGGCAGGTCAAGTTCGAATATGTGCTACATCGCCCAGGTTTTGATATAAGCCCCATATAAACGACCTCCCGATTTGGGTACTTCGGGCTTATTAAGAAATGCGTAGTTTTTATCCAATTTGCAACGAATATGAAACCCTAGAAGGTATTTTATGAAACACAAAGATGTGCTGCCAAAAATGGTGACTATCGGTCATGTTTTATGCTTAGGAGTCCCCATTTATAGATACCGATCTCCCTCCATTTTACTTCTTGGCTTTATAGAAACCGTAGTTTTTATTCATATTTATGAAATTGGAAAATCTAGACGTATTGTAACCCACAAATAAACACGTGTGCCAAAAATTATTGTGCAGTATTTGATCCATTATTTTGGTATAGCCCCATTATAAAACGACCTCCGATTTGGGGTCTTAGGGATTATAAAAAACCTAGGTTTTAATCCAATTTGTCTGAAATTGGGAATCATAGAGTCTTGTATTAAGACACATAAGATTGTGCCCGAAAATGGGTGAGTATCGGTCCATTATTTTGGTATAAGCCCCATATAGACGATTCCCCGACTTTTACTTCTCTGGGCCTTTCTAGGGATTTTTTTCCGAAGTTTTATCCTATTTGCTCTGCTGAATTGAAATCTAGAGTATTTTCGGGCATAAAGAGTCCGTGCCGGAAATCGATGCAGTATTCGGGTCCATTATTTTAGTATAGCCCCCATTAAAACATCTCGCACGCATTTACTCCTTGACTTTTAGAAACCTTGAGTTTTTTCTTGATTTTGCCTGAAATTGTTAAATATTTCTGGTATTTTAGGCTACAAAAAACGTGTATCGGATTAAGTTTTTATCGATCCATTTCTGTAATGACCTCGCATATAGACCACTTCACTCTTGACAGGGTCGTAAAGGCGCAATCTGATCATGGAAATTGCTTTGAAAATCAATGTAAAATTTCCAGATTTTACTTCTACAGATTTAAGATTTAAATCAAGACTTTATTGTTTATAATTTTTCTTGCACACTTACAAGAGGATGTTTAATTGATTCAAACTCAAACAAAAATGGTTTTATATATCCAAGAACTCGATATAGTCCTCATAAGGTGAAATCTTAAATTTATCTTCGGGCAATATTCCTACATCTCAAGCCCTCCTGAAATTTCAAGAAACATAATATTTGGTCATGTGGTGGGTATTTAAGAGATTCGGCCCCGGGCCGACTGGGCGTTTTGGCGAGCAAATAAATCAATGGACTCTTCAGTTCAGGCCATTTATTCGTCGATGAACGATTAATGCCATATCTTTGAGTCTACTCTCGATAGTCGTATTTTAAGATACGTCTTTAATCTTCTCATTGTGAAATGAACAGTCGGACTGAGTACGTTATAACTCAGGATGGAAAATGCGTACTATAAGGTACTTTTGTTCAAACTTTTTCACCGGTCAGTACCGTGTACCCGCGATGAATTAGTTACCTTTTGTATAGACATTTTTGAGTCAGATATCAGATTATGGTACAATAGCTTTGACAAATATATTTAAATATTTTGAGAAAGTCCTTATGACACCTTATTTGCTATAGTCTTTTAACAAATCTATGGCAAAACAGACAACTTTTCATGTGGAGAAAAAATACTCGATTTTATAAAACAATAGTCAAAAACAGGATTTTATGACTTCAAGAGTTTTTAGGCGGCAAAAAAAGAATGCGATTCTATATTATCGTTTTTTATTTCGTTAGAATGAGTTGTCAAATTTTATTTCTAATATAGTAATTTTTTGCAAAAATATTTATTTATAGAAATTTGTCAATATTATTTCAATAAAATTTTGCTAAAAATTTTAAATTTCTATAGAAAATTTGCAAAATTTATATTTCTATAGAATAAATTTTGTCAAAATATTTTCTTAAAATTCAGTCTCTTGACAATAATCATCCAGTTGAAATTTTGTTGAATATTTTTAGTAAAAAGTACCTTTAATCCAGCTCAAAAATAATTTTTTGTCTTTCTTAAAAAATTGTATTTTTCACATCCCTATTAACTGGCCAAGTGACCAAAATTTTAAAGAATATGCCACTTTTGGAAAAATCTTCTTATTTTCATCGCTGAATTAGGCAGGTCTTTCGAGAGGTTTTGCGCCATTTAATTTTACACTGTGTGTTGGAGTTCGAGTCATGTTACAAAAAGAACAAAGCACACATAAAAAGGAGAAATACATTTTCCAAAATGAAATTTTGGTGCGTAGAACAAAAATAATTTTTTTTCGACTGTCGTGTGACGGGTTTTCAAACTAAGGTATTCTATGATTTGTGCAGTTTTATAGGTAAGCGTTTTCAAAATTAAACCTCCAGATTTCTTAACCATCTTCATTAGATGTTTCTATGCAGGCTAAAAAATATATATTTATTTATATAAAAATATTCATTCATTTCGGGCGGAGTTTGATCCCCTATTCCCCCCCCCCCCTGAATTACGCCTTATGATAGTTTGAAGATTTTGCACCCAAAATATTAATGCCTTAAAAAAATTCTCCCAAACAATATTTGCGTCAAAATTTTATTTTTATTTTATATATTTTACAATCATAATGAGATTATGGAAAATAAACAGGTAATATAGGTGCTAAACAAATAGGTTTTCCACCTGAAGCTCAAAATTTTGTTTCTGCCCAATTGTAATCCCCCACTCTTTCTACTTTCGACGACGATTTTTTAAGTTCTCTAGCCACCTTTTTCTTGTACATATCAAACATTGTAAGAAAGAATATTGAATGTATGATGTTTTAATTTAATTTTACTTTGCCGGAACGGGGATTCGAACAGCGACCACACAGTTGTAAGGATCAAAGAGTAGCTATCAATTGCCAAGGAAAAATAAATGTTAATTTTGTAATAACAAGCACAACCACAACTTATTCAATATCGCTCGCCTTTAAATGCGCTCACCAAGTACTAAACCACATATATGTTTATAGGCTATTTGTTTTAAATTAATATATGTTTGCATCCAAGCATATATTTATATTTACAAACATTTTATGTCACCTAAACATGTTTATGCTAGTTTATGAAATTATATGCTTGCCACTCAAAAAATATTGTGTTAAAAATTTGTGTTCCAACATATATGTTTATAGACCAAAATATGAAAACAAGTCTTTTTCATCCTGTAGGGTGTAGTTAGCACAATATTTGCCTGAATCTATTTTCGACTATGTAGTAGCAAAATGTTTTTACCACGCTCGTTTTCTGTTCGAATGAGAACTTAATGGAATTAAATATTTTAATGTTAAGTGTTTTTAAAATTTTGCTTTCGCCGTAGTCGTAGTAGAGCTAAATTTTCTCGATCGGCTCGGACTCGTCCAAAAGTTTTCCGCTCATGGACTACGCACTGTATACATATAAATATACGCCCTAATATTAATAGCATGCGCATCAATAGACAGATAAAATTTATTTCATTATTTTAATGTGAGTTTATTTGTTTTATTCATTCAAGCTTTTGCTAGTCTGCAAAAATTCGATTTTTCCAGCTTGAAAATATTCTCTTAGGCAAACGTCAGCTTGAAATTTTCAAAAGTCAAAAAAAACTAACATTATGATGTTGCTTAGTTGAATCAAGAATCCTCTTGTACTTAAAATTTAATACTTATTTATTTGACCTGTGGAGAGAAAATTAAAAGAAAAGTGTTATTATTCCCATTTCTTTTGCATCCTGTTTATCGTACGCTTGAACTGACACCGGGTGGCCATGGAGCATTTTTATATTTAGATAACACATAACCTACATACCCTAACAAGTTTGTTTTGCTGAACTATTTGGTGAAAGTTTATAAACAATTCTCTCTTTGATAGGAATGTGCTTATGCAAAAGAAAATTCTATACTTCTACTTCAACTTTCCCAGATTATTGTATGTAGTTAATTCTGGTTTTATAAATGAATACTTGAATAGGAAATTCAAAGAGTTCCAGGTAGTGTATATTCAAGCGTAACACAAATAGAATAAAATATGAAACATGAACATATTCTGGGTAAATTTAAATGGAAAATATTCGAGTAAACAGAATGGAAAATATTAAAAATACTCAGTGGAAAATCTCTTATAATAAATGAATGAACTGGACGATATGAAGCGCTAAAATCAGCACTGTACAGGACACTGAATTAGCTATGGAGGGGATTACGAAAGCCTTCAACATCTCGCAAAGATTTTGAGGAGAAAAATTGGGCCGCAAAGGTTGTTAAGTACTACTGCTGTGAGCAAAAGTAAGACAACTTTTTAGGATTTCAAGTGGAATTTATTTAAGTATTTAAAGTGTTGAAAAACATCTTCTATTTTAGAATGCGTTTTAATTTTGTAGTCAAGCAAAAAAGTCAACTAACTTAAAGAAATTCTAAAGGACTTTTCAGAATTATTAAAGTCGTGTTCACCTTAGTACAAGAAAAATTTCTTTCACGTAAATATACCC